>NW_023611400.1:0-102372 GCF_013339725.1 Rhipicephalus microplus | reverse complement strand
ACGAATGAGTGTGCTCACGATTCGCCGCTTCGAAACGCGCGATGCTGTGCCTTTACTTTCAAGTTGTGACTGCCAAGGAAGAGAGTTCTAATGACATAAATACTTGTGGTTGTATTTGTCTTAACAGGTTCACGAGCTTCTTCCGGGTGTAGAGTACTCCCTAGTGATATCGTCTGTGAATGAGCGGGGCCGGAGTCCTGAGCTAACCATTCTGCCTCCGATTATGCCTCTAGTGGGCAAACTCACCATGTCAGGTAAGATTCAAATATAGCAATGTGTGATTGATAAGTGAATGAAAGTGAGCTGGTTCGTATATTCATCTGAAAAAAAAACAGTGTTATTTCAAAAACCGACAAGACAACATCGCTCGAGGAGAGCGCCAAACTTTATGTGATGTTTTTTGGTTTCTATTTAAATCAGTGCTTTTTTTTCAAGGGCTAAGCTTCTTTGTGTGTGGGTTTGTCCTTCCTCCGTTGTTGTCGCACGTAGCCACCAGTGGCACATACCCACTCTAGATCGGCTATGTGCCACAGGCAATGAGAGATGAGAGATGGCGGTACTTGCAGTGTTCACTAGATGGATGCACGGATGGACGCATGGATGGACGGACAGATCGACTAGCTGGTGGACGGAGGGACGGTAGGACGTGCTGAGCGGGATCTGCCACACGCGATGTGAGATGCGAGATTGCGGTACTACAGTGTTCACTAGATCGGCACATGGACGGATGAATAGACACACAGTTTAAAAGATGGACGAATATATGGACGGATGCACGGACGGATGGATGCACGAACGGACGGACAGACGTATGGACGGACTCACGAATGGACGCACGGACAGACGGACGGATGCATGGATGGACGCACGGTTGGTCGTGCGGAGGATGAATGCAAGAACGAACGGAAGGTTGGAAGCATGGACGGGCTGAAAGACGCTTCGCCCCACTCATCATCACTCACTCCGTGGATAAGCTGTGATCCTTTTTTTTTAGATGAAGCCTTCAGATATACGTTTTGTTTGTCCATTCACATCGAGTAAGCTGTACGTAGATTTTGATCTTAATACCCGTCACGTTTGTGTAGTGGTCATGGTGCGTGAGTACAGACCCGACGGCCGCGAATTGAATCTTGGCCGCGTAGACTACATTCTCATTAGAGGCCGAAATTCTTGAGCCTCCACGTAGTTAGATATTGGTTGCGCCGGTAAAGAACACCACGTAGTCAAAAAAAATGTTTGGAGCCCTCCATTAGGAATATTCATCAGTCAGATTGTGTTTTCGCGGTTCTAAACTCCAAATATTGGTATCGTTTACTTTTGGAAGTTGAAATTATCTGCGACGTGTTTCAAGTTGGTCGACGCATATATGAGTTATGTCATAGCACATTGAAATGACATATTTCGAATAATCTTACTGAAGATAACTTGCTATGCCACAATCACGGGAGCTGGGTGCACACAAGAAGATTGTATGATTGTCAACTCAAGAAACTGCACCAAGCTCAGTGTGTGATCCGTTACTTGATTGTCCGCAGCTGAATGATAGCATTCATATTAAAGCAATGCAGCTCGTTATGTACAACTACGCATTTTACGTTCCAAATCTGCGCGCGCGACTGCAAAGTGAGTTATATAGGTTACGCTATCCAACGGAACATAAATTTGAAGTTCATTGGGTATTTTTCATCATTATAGATTCTATTTATTCTGCCATATTCACGTCTCAAAGGTGCTCGATTGTTTGCCGCCGGTGTGGTAGTTTTGGGAGCATATCAATCGTTCGAAAGCAGCGTCGTTCTTGGGAGTAGTTTGCTGATCCATAGTACTCTTAATGCAACTGCAAAGCTGACTTTTCAGAAAACGTTGCCTTCAATTCATTGCGGTAATTTTTAGCAAATCTAGGCTGATGGAAACCTTTTTTGCCTGATTATTTACGAGATTATGCCTAAGAATGGGAAGTTACGTTTGCATTATGAATGACGTTCACACAGGCTAGGTTAGCAGACAGTATAAATAATATATTCAACAACATTTGAGCAGACTTACTGTCAGTGTAAATATTGGTTCCGAGAGCTCATGCGCTATCACAACATAAACATTTGGGCACGTGATCATTTAATGCGGGTACAGTGGTGTTAGCATAATTATGCATGTATTACTCGTCCATTTTCATTATCGTGATTTAGAGTAAGACTTAGAAACGCACCCCTGCTGCTATAGTCAATTAGTTATAGTTGATACCTTAGGAGAAGGGACCCGTCAGCTCGCAACAGCTGACATCATGGCCCAGCGGACATCGTTTATTTAATAAAGTTTGGCAATACAGAAACAGCATATTCACGGAGTGAATGATGATGAGTGGGGCGAAGCGTCTGTGAGCCCGTCCGTGCTTGCTTCCGTCCGTATCGCGTGACCATCCGCGCGTACATGCATGCGTCCGCCCATATTTACGTGCGTCCGTCCGTGAGTCCATCCATTCATCAGTCTGTCTGTCTTTTCGTGCGTCCATCTGTCCGTACGTCCACGTACCTATCCATTCATACGTTAGTCTCTCTGCTAGTCTGTCTGTCCATTCGTCCGTGCGTCCATCTAGTGAACTTTCCAAGTACTGTCATCTCCCATCTCGCATCCTCTGTGGCACATACCCGATTTAGAGCAGGTATGTGCCACCGCTAGCTATGTACTACCACATACATATCATACAAGGGATGGACAGACTTACGCTTTAAGTAACTTTGCTTCTGAAATGTTCTCAATTGTTGCACGTTTACCCTTGTTATGGTCATTACTTACCATTATCCTGTTGTTAATACAGGCAGTGAAGCTAAAATCTACTCCAACGTCTTGCTCATCGTGGTGGTCGTGTCCGTGTCGCTGCTCTGCCTGTTGCCACTCATGTGTTCGCGGCGATGAAGCTGAGGAGAAGTGACTTCTTCAACAAGAGTGAGTATACGTTGTCTATAGCAAATCACGTACTTTCACTGGCCAACTCCACAAACATGGCGTGGTTTTTCTCAGGCAACATATTGCCATCTCTCTGCAGCACTTTCACTTCCCAACGTATTTAAAATATAGATGGGCCAAATTTTTTTCTTGCTAATACATTTTCATAATGAAATTCATTTACTAGTACACATATTGCTGAGCAAATAGAGCATTTCGAGCTAATACGGCTATGTCAAGAGTTCTAGGACATCCGAATATTTTGCAACGATCTCTATGAAACTACCAACCTTAACATACTAATCTGTTCGAATGTTAGGGCAGCATGAATTGCTTGTATGCTTTTTGTCTACTCTAAAGCACATATTCTTACCACACTAGCCTCTATACAGTAAATGATTGCACCGCTGCAGGGATGCACTAATAGCAGCTTGAGCTGTGCCATGAAGCTTAGTTTCTGTGAATTGTTTTCACTGATACAAAAACATCAACGGTAGTGCAATGAAAATAACTAGGCAGACACAAACGTACTCATTCGTTCTAAAGTACACATATCAAACAACGCTGACCATGCGAGAACGATTCAGTGCGCACTAGTCGGTAGCTAACAGCAGGAGCATTAGGAGGTTGGGCCAAGTTTAGTTATCTCAAACAGAGGGGATCATATAACAGGGGTTTGCACACATGAGCCAGTTGGTAACATTCATAACCTTTAGGGACGCGAGGTAAACGACATAGAAGAGGGATGCAAATAATTAGCGGAATCGAAGAAAATTGACGCATCTAAACTATCTAGATCACCTGATCGAGTAACTCACTTCTGCACTCAGGGTTTACGCTGGTCATTACGCACTTGGTGTCGTTGTTAGGTGGTTTGGATATTATATTACCCTTGAAATGAAATTTCGTATTGAGTATACGTAGGTGCTTATTTTTCTGCTTCCAGCTATTTAGCACCGCTCTCAATATATTTCCCAAAGGTGAAGTTTCGGGGCACTCTGAAAAGACAGAAACTTTGAACATTTTGAACATTTTGTCTATTCACGAGCCCTAATATGTTCACTATTCCTATGGACATTGTAATACTACCGTTAATTTGCTTGTTTGTTCGTTTTGAACGTACTTAAAAGTTATATAGTTTTATTACTCTGCAGATTTCATTCTTTCGTCAAGCTCCTTTCTTTCTATTTATGCTCCTTCTCCACGAAGAAGATAAACCACCTTTTGGTCAACATAAAGTCACTACAGATGAGCGCTACATACAGGGGAAATTTAGCTGTGCCTACAACTAATAAATTATTAAGTTTGGTATACATTTGTATACCGCAAAACTGTTCAGGAAAATATGAGGTTAATACGTATTTATAAAGTGAATGCAAACACCTCTAAGTGCTGATATAGAAACAAAAAGTAAGCAAGCGGGCCGAAAAAGAAAACCGTATTCATACTTTCATTTAACTGCTTCAAGGAAAGCAACCCGTTTCGCCCTTACCCAATGTACTAAATGCAAGAACAAAAATAACAACAGCCGCACACCGCAAAAAAAAAGCAGACATGGAGTGTCGGTTAAGCTTAATTGAGGTTTAAGTTAAATCGCTCTGTTCCTATAATAAAGCTAGGAAACAGACAAACTCGCACTTCCAAAGGGGGCTTGATTGTTCCTTTCCATTTGTAAAAAACAGACGCCAGTTGTTTTTTTTTCTTCAACTGCACCACCTAAGCAAAACGCTATCAGATGCTTTATGACTCGCCTTGTGGATGGAGCATAGGAACTCGCAAGCAGGAAACAATCTGGGACCGAAAATAATTAAGTGCAGTAGTTTTACAGTTAATACTTCACAGCAATGTTTTGCGAAGCTTTGTAATTAGGACCCTAATATTTGCTGAACGATTGCAGTCTGAAAGGATTTGTTGTTTTTCCTACTCATTGTTATTTAAAATATAAACGTCTTGTTGTATTTTAGGTTTATATGTGGGGCTTAACGTCCCAAAACCGTCATATGATTTTGTGAGGCGCCGTAGTTGGTGGTTTCGAGAATTTCAGCCACCTGGTGTTTTTCAGCGTGCACCCAAATTGGAACACACGGGCATTTGCGCCCTATATCGAAAATGAAGCCGCCGCAGCTGGGATTCAATCGTGCGACCTGCGGGTCAGTAGCTGAGTACCTTATGCACGAGACCATCGCAGCAGTGCTGTTGTCTTTGTTCTCGCTGTTATAATTGCGGGGAAATATAACCTGCACGGACCGGAGTACTGGTTTTATGATGCTGCATTAGGTTTAAAAATGCATATGAATAAAAAAACTGATGTTTCATGAGAACGTATTTTCAAACTTGCAAAAAAGAGGTTTATATATGGTTAATTGTAATCGCTACTTATGAGAAATAAAGCACAGTGAGAAAAGAATGCGTATTCAATATTGGGGAATGCTGCCGCGGTATGCAATGTTTAAAGCAATGCTGTTTCTTTCAGCATAATTTCGATTTGCATTTTATGCAAGACAACTTTTTAAGCCAATTTCGATGCATGCCCGTGTTGTCAAAAATGCTCTGATGTATTACTTTGTATGCTTTGCAAGGCCTTCACCATGCTGTTTGTAGTATTGGTCTTCGACCTAATCTTCCGGAATATGATTTTCTTCTGGACTGGAGGAGATAAAGTAAGGCTACTAGCTTATATTCTTTTTTTTTTCATTTCACACTGGTTACTTAGATTGTGTGGCCAAGAAGACAGCACAGAGAGTGACGCTTGCCCATCTATGACGACCGCCAGTCCTCAAGAGGCGATGCAGCTGCAGATATCATCGGCGTACCCAAAGGAAGACAACCAACTTTGGATTGTTAAAAAGAGCACCGGACTATGAGCAAGGTGTGGCGACACTGTCCCCAGCGTGGCACTTCGAGGCTACGTGACGGGAAGATTGTACAGGCGGAACAGTGTGTCGTGCGTTGGAGTGTAGTTTAGCCTTCGGTTGACACTGGAGCCTCTGTAACACTGGTCATTAGTGACTGTGATGAATGAATGTTCGATAAGTGAAGTGAAGAAACCCAAATCTTCAAGCGGGTTCATCGAATGGTTTGCGTCTGGGAGACAATTTTCTTAGTTTTATTTCTTGAGATGGGGAACGAAAGGGACATCTGAACAGCGGCATCGATGTGTTATTGACGTCTAATAGACGGTGCTGAAAACGTAGCTTGCGGCTGTTTACGATTGAATATCAACATGCCGAAATGATGTAGACTTCGCGTTTGCTCCCTACAAACCCGTTTGGTAATGTGGACCCTCCTTGCAGTGCGCCCGTTGCTGCTGTGAACTGAGCCGAGAATTGGCAACAGTGCCCCACGTGTGACGTGCCGAACCTGCTCAAGCTCTTGGTCGTTGCAGGATTGTGAACAATTTTGGACTTTTTTTCTGAACCACTTCAATTGACATAGGTGCTGCAGACCCTGCACCCTTTGCGGTTCGTGGTTACTGCGGAGACAGCTGTTCGTGTTTAAGCAACTCAGTGGCTCTGTCACATTGTGATCAGATAATTTAAATCCAGTTCCTTGAGCACGTTGCATTACAGTCGACATTTAAGTTGCAGATTCTTGTGTCATGAACCACTAGAAACAGCAAAAAAGCGATACTCACACATCATTGTGGTTTGTTGTATATGCTCGCGTTTTCATATTGCAATGTTGAGAAAGTTGAAAAAAGTATCGTGTGCTGCTCATAGTATCATGTGCTGTACACATGCCTACTCTGTAATCTGTCATCAGAGATTACCCAGACAGCTGTTTGTGTTTGTTTTTCGACCTACTTCATGAATGTTAATTGCAAGTTAGGCGTTGCTGATATTCAACTACTAAACAACTACTAAAGTTTCCAGATGAGTTGATTTGCATGATGGATTTTGAAGGTTTGTGACTCTACTACTTTTTGAAAAAAACATTTGTAGGTCAATATTTTATTAGGTACGCTTAGGAAAGATTCGAATAGGGTGATTTTCATGTGTTTCATACCGATATAAACATAATATACGTAAAAGAACTGTCCCATCTATGAAATAATGAAAAAATACATGACAGAATTGAGCTAGTTATTTTCAAGCAACCATTAGAATATGTCCTACCAAATAATCAATAAGCAGTAAATGTGTATTGCATAAAACATTTGGTGTCATTACACTTCTCTATTCTAGTCATGTGTGCTTTGTGATCTTAAGATATTAAAAGCAATATGAATCTTCTTTTTTGTGTTGCTCAAAGGCGTTCATAAGGCAATGCACATAGGGCAAATTTTAGTTTGTTTGTCGAGGTGGACATCGCCTGTGCAGAACTAAAGCACGTATCTAACAGGCGCGAATTTTGTATCATTTTCCTGAGTTTCAATCATAGTCTCAGGACTTCATTTTCTTTGTATAAGCACAATCAGCTCTCATACTTTAAATAAACGATTTCAAATTTACCGAACACTTAAACTGATACAATTCCAAGTCTAACGCCACTAAAGCTTTTTTATGACGCTGCATTTCCATGAAGTCAAAAGCATACCTGCTATCATTTTGCGGAAGGCTGGCCAATAACATATGTAAATACCTTATCAGAGGCATCCAACTGTTTGTACATATTTGAGACGCATTTCGATTATAAATCATGCTTTACCTGCTCTCCTTCCACGTCAAGGGGAAAAGAATCGAGGAAAGATGTAACAGCGAGACGGCAGAAAGTACATGTTGGTCAGAAGATGTAGAATTTAAAAACTAAAAATTTTTGAAACCATGAGTGGTATAGTCGCTGAATGGAGGCGAAGCTTTGTCGCGAACAAGAAAAGTTTCGCCGTTACTTGTGCTGTACGACTTATGATCGACGCCTAAAAATCGTTGAGGAGATGCTATTTTTATATTACCTGTGATGAGTATTCTCCTCGAACTACTCGTATGCTTTAATCACGTTAGTCTTCATTGCCTGAATAGGGAGACAACCACTGCTTTGTTCACGATTCAGTGCCACTGGTTTATGATGTTTTCGTGGAAGCATGAACAAAACCGCTCATGTATTTATGACACAGTAGTTATCATTACACGAGTGTGCTTATTGTTATACCGTTTCAGTGACGCACTACACTTGCAGAAATAGGTCTCTGCGTTGGCATCATGGGTGGCCCAGCTGGAGAAGAGAGCAGAAAAGAAGAGGAGGATGCGTCTACATTAGGTGTGCGTCATGCTATTTAATGTGCGGAATTCACGCGTATGTAATATATATTACATTTGTGTGAGAGATGTGTCCCACCTGTTTGTTGTGATCACCAATTCTTTACGTTTAGTTGTTTTTCGTCAAAATTGTTGAAAATAAAGCGCAAGTTGACTGATGTTTCAGTGTACCACTTCTTTTATTCGTCGCCAACACAGGAAAAAGGCATTGCAGTTTAAGCATAAAAATTAAACAGAGCTCAGTAATAGGACACATATAAGATAAATTTTTGTTTGTTTTTGCCGCATAAAACAACACAAGTCTCTAATATTAGGATTCGGCAGAAAGAGAGCGGGATATATGACAGCCCTACACAGCAATGTGAGGCAAAGCGCTGTGGAACACACGGAATACAAGACTTTTTCACTTTAAACTTGCGATTTAATTAACATGCTATAGCAGTAGAGTGAAAAGTCTGCGCTCTCTAGCTTCTCAGGTTAAAAGTACTGTCTTGTCCCAACAAAAGAAGTGTAACGACTGCTGCCTGCTTAAGTTGAACTTCTTGCAGTACATTTAGGGTGCCAAACAAAGCATCCCAACAATTCACAGAAATTAGCCCTATCACCACAGTGTTTCATGGCCCACATTATCACCAATTTTTACTTCTTTTTGTGAAATGGGCGCCAAAAATGGTTTCGCTTTTCCGAAAAGCGCTCTCCATGTTTTTTACGAAGCGCTTGGTTCACATTAGTCGGGTGAGACACGCCGCGTCATTATCAAAAATCTTCGAAGCACGGCGTGTCACTGGACCCAAAGTTTGGTCAGCGGACTTGTCTTATTGAAAGCGGAAGCTGCGTGCATTAGCGGGTTAATTTTCATATTTGACACTTCATCCTCAAACTCAAGCAAAGTAGAAAAACAGCGTAGGGAGAATGAGCTCGAGTGCCGCTTGTTCCTACGCCATTGTGCTGAATGAGGCAAAACGTCACAAAAATCTGCAGATAGCGGGAAGAAAAAGTCCGGAACATGCAAATTAATGTACAAAAGCACGCAGTCCAAGCCTTGGAAGAAAAAGTACAATTGTTAAAACGTCTGTCCAGCCCACACCATCGTTCAAAAATTCTTCACTGGTTCAAGCTGGATAGCATGATTATGGGCACCCAAATAATTTCTAACGTTATTCGGGTGCCCTTAATGATTTCTATCCAGCTTGACTTTAAAAAAGATAGTGAGACAAAAATATGAGGCTAAAATATAACTGCGCTGGCGTGATTTACATTCAAAAGAAGCTTAATGTTATTGTTCCGGCAAAATTTCGATTCTTTAGTTGTGGATAATATACCTTTATATAGGTAAGACTATGTTAATAGAAAATGCTCATTTTTATACACACATGTTCGTGCGCCATGTAATAAAAAGTGCTCCCATATTGTTTACTCAACACTCTCTACTAGCATGAAATAAACATGCATTTACCGAGCTGATATATTAGTTGGAAATGTCTCGAGATATCCTAAAGAAAAATTAACACAAAAATGATATTTTTGTCAAGTGAAGCCTCGAACCCCTGGAGGTGCCACTTACTCAAAATTCTTCAAGAGTGAAATGGTTCAAAAGCACTACAAAGGGTGTTCCCAATGACACTGTTGGCAGTCATGTTTCCTAAAATAAAAATCTTCAAATGGCCAAAATGGGGCAGGGAAACGAGTGTAGGGAATCCGCAAGTATATGGACCACACTCTATAGCGACAGTGGAAGACAGAGCCTCAGCCATCAATAGCCGGATCACCAGCGCAACGAGTCGTATTTTATACAGTAGCCATCGAACCTTCCAGCTGTACCACTGATGCTCACGTAATCTCTTAAAAAAAACGCCTATCCCCGTCTGGTGCGTGATCTCAATAGAACAGCTGAAACGATCGTGTGGCTTCGAACACACTGCTGCGAATTCTGCGCAGAGCGTCACTAACCATCTTTGAAGGTGAAGCTTAAACATACCAAAACGAAGCAACGAACACGTGTGGCCCCGCCGCGGTGGTCTAGTGGTTAAGGTACTCGGCTGCTAACCGAGAGGTCACGTGTTCGAATCCCGGCTGCGGCGGCTGCATTTCCGATGGAGGCGGAAATGTTGTAGGCCCGTGTGCTCAGATTTCAGTGCACGTTAAAGAACCCCAGGTGGTCGAAATTTCCGGAGCCCTCCACTACGGCGTCCCTCATAATTATATGGCGGTTTTAGGACGTTAAACCCCACATATCAATCAATCAATCAATGAACACGTGTGAAATTGTCATCAATATCATTATCCTTACCTTCATCATCGTAATTAGAAGCTTGTTCTGCGTACGCATTCTAATGAACGTATCGCGAATTGATTTATAATCCTGCCAACATTGAAGAACTAACTCCACTTTATCCCTGAAACTTTCTTTGTGTCACCCACCAGGCCGGGGCTTGTCACTATCCGGATACGAAATTGTCGTGATAGTATTTGGGAAATGCTTTTCACGCTAGCCAGCTTTCTTCTTTATTTTTTTCCAACGTGTTTCCTAGCGCGCAATTTGAACTCCACACAATCTATCACAAGGACGTTGTTGTCCCACCGTCATTAGAACACATGAGTCTCTTTTACAGCGAATGCTGTTATGAGATCACAACTCGGGTCACGCACAGTCGTCCAGGGTCGCCGCCGCTGCCACGACCGCCAAAGGTGGTGTCCATAACCGCATTGCGCAAAATTAGAAAAAAATCACAGCATATCCACGGAGTGAATAATGATGCGTGGGGCGAACCGTCTATCAGCCCGTCCGTGCTTCCGTCCGTCCACAAGACCATCCGTGCGTTCATTAGTGCGTCCGTTCTTGATTCCGTCTCACATCCACTGTGGCACATACCCGCTCTAGAGTGGGTATGTGCTAGCGGTGGGTACTTACTACTACTACTACTACTACTACTACTACTACTACTACTACTACTACTACTACTACTACTACTACTACTACTACATACAGCGGAGGATGTACAGACCTACGCCTTTAGGAGCTTTGCTTCTGAAAAAACCTAGCACCAATGACACAATGGGGCTCAAGCTCTGGTCCACTGGGTGCCAGACCAGTATTCTACCACTGAGTCATTCCGGTTTGGGGGACTTTTGGCAAACTTGCCTTAGGCAGGCTTGAGGTCTGGAACGCAATCGCGTTAGTATAGGACATATAAAGGGTTTCAAAACAGCGAAAGAGCAACCAGTCATCGCCCAATGCGAATAGCGTAATGGGTGGGTAGTCCTATTCTCCAACCCTTTACAGAAGCTTGTTCTTGTTCCCCTATTAACTGTAGTGCACACCAACTTCAGCAATAATTCCTCTTAGTCGTCAGCCACTTCATGAACCATTTGCACAGAATTCTTTCCAAGTGTTTAGCGGATACCATACTTCTCAGAAGAATGACAAAAAATAGCATAGCGAATGCCGGCGTACTACCCAATAATTGTAATAATAACACCATAGTGGGTATCAATCAAGTATGCCTGCAGTAGTTACCTAATGAGTGTTTGACCAGCGCCTCCTCTATTTTTTGCAGTACCCGAGTGAACGCTCTCTTCAGGACATCGAGCGAGTGCTCCGCTTCCGGTCGCCGATGCCGCATGGTGGCGCTGCGCGAGTAGACTACGGAATGCTGGCGCTGAAAGGCAGCGTTTATTAGGAAGCTCGAAAGTTAGTGTTTTCATGTGAGTTAATTGGCAGTTGTGCTTCTTGACGGCTTTTACGGATACAGGGAGGATAGAAAGTTATATGAACATAGCCGCGTGCTGTTTTCACCGGGCTCTGTTAGGCCGTGCTACCAGTTTGATAAGGTTAGATTGGCTTTTTTTTTTCATTCCTCATTACATACAAAAAAAAAACTCACCGGTCCCCTTATAGATTCACCCGATACGACTGAGAGGCGAGAACTATCTTTGTTTTCTTCCGATTCAAAGCACCGAATGCTTCCTGCTTCCTCCGGGATCTTTCTGCCCCAAACATGGTTTGCTTACTGCCTCAAAGATTAGAGATAAAGCTAGCTTTCTGGCCCTCAGCTGAATATGCCTTCATGATCGGCTTATTTTAAGCAAGCGAAGATGTTATATTACACCGTCAAGGTATGTGACCTTAGAATAGGTCCCAAACATTTATGATATGTGACGTCACATGATGACGTTTTCACGTAATCATAATTTTTTGCACCACTCGTGTTCACGCCGCACACGCGACAAGACGGCGGACGTCGCCAGCAATCGATTCTCGCTTTTGACGAGGCAGTTAACGCTATCGCTTTAATGCACTGTACGGCTGTAGCTCCACGAAATTGCTGCTTCCGCTGGGGTTTGTGGGGAGCGGGCTTGAAGTTATCAGGCAGAACAATTGGTCTCCTAATAAATCTTTGTACTACAATCTAATATGTAGCTGTCACTTACAACCTGAGTATTTTATAGATTATAAGTAGTGGTGGCTGCTGACTACCCGTCAGGTTTGGCAACATGGCGATTGGTATCACTAAACCGGAGTGCAATGCTTTCGAACAGTCAACAAATGAGTTTATCAGTTTCAACGCTGCCTCTTGATCACTGCCGTGCGTCACGCTAACATTAAGCCCCGAAGCTGAATGGGGAGCCCATGGGCACAACACCACCACTCAGCCTCTACTCTGCTCGCTACCGAATTAAGAGGCCAGAGGAAGGAGAAAGAAACAAAGCTGAGCAGCCGGATATTAGGATTACAACAATCCGTCTACAAATAAACAGACAAGCTGAAGCAACTGACCATAGGCTGCATTATTCCTGACTTTCACCTTGGATCAAGTTGAAAGTCGGCAGTAGACTTCAGACTTTAACAGCGCCTGTTCAAAACATAGGCAATTATGACAGAATCCGCTCCACATATAGAGCTGTTTTTGTTTATTTCACGATGATTTCACTGTTTAGCTCTCAAATGGTGAAATTACCTGCCATAGTTGCTCATTTTCTGACACGTGCTTTTCTCGGTGGAAACACAAGTAATGCATTGCGAAGGGAACGGGTGATGACCTATGGCCCTGGAAGCATTCTAGTGGGATTTTGTGCTATTTAGTGCATAAACTGCACGTTTGTGCATATTGCGCTACGCTGCTGTAGCAAGCATTTGGGAACATTAGGCACCCAAGCTTTTAATATTAGCTCCTGGCAAACCCTTTTCTCAAAAATCGACTTTCAGTTAGTCAAAAAAGCAACTCTCAGTCAAGCGAACGCTATGGTGACCAAACGATCTTCCGCGGATTACTAGCAGGAGCTATCTGGTAGCGGCCCAGCAGACGACGCGCGAGCGCCTCGATAAAATCTTCACGAACGACACATGCCTTTGAAAAGATGTGGGTGTCCAGAACATCACGTGATTCACGATTCTCGTTTCCAAGTTTCCACTGCAACCTAAAAAATGCGAATACCGCCAAAAACCGATCCATTTATCAGCTTCAAATGCAGCCACGACATTTGTTTGCACGAGAAACGACGCGGCGGCATCTCTACTCCAGTTGCGGCAACTGGCGGCGAAACGCCGCACTAGCACCGACGGCCGCTTCCCAATGAAATGTGCTCCTTCACCCGGGCACTGAAGAAATAGAGGAGGCACTGGTTTGGCAAAGGCGCTGAAATGCTGCCCTTCTTGCTTTAGCTGTGACAGTGCTGTGCCTAATGCACAGGCCTGGCGTTTTTTTTTTCTTTTTAAAGTACTGGTTGCGTTTTGATAGCAGATTGATTTGTACTATTTCTAAGGGAGTTATTTGGTTTTAATGAAAGAAAAAAAATTTTCTATGAACACGGAAAATAAGAATTAGTCAAGTTTTCGCTAAAGTGTTCAAGGCTTGAAAAAGAAAAACTTGACAATTCTGAACACAAAACTGGTTGGTTATTGGCGACGTTTTTAGATACAGTATCTAAAAACGTTGCATTTAGGTTGTTCCAAACCTTAGCTAGGTGATAAATGTTTTACAGCTTGCTCCTAGGCTATTGCTAGGCTTCAGCTAGGTGATGTTAGCTTGTTCCCATGTCAATTCTCAGCGCAGATAAAGGTTCAAGTTTAACCACAAGCAGTCATCGTTGTCCAAACTCCGCAGACAAAAACGCGCATTGGAAACGAGCGTTTGCGCGTCAGTTTACACGACGTGCCCGTTGAAGGGCAAACAAGCGTTGGCGCCTCTACGGGCGCGTCTACGTACGTGTAGGTTCGCTTTCGCTTGAGGATCTTCTCGCAATCACTTTTGCCTTTTACGTTCCCTGTTGCTTTCACATTGTACGTAACCAGGTCTTCTGCTCGCCACCGTCGCTTGGCCCTCATGTGATAAGCCAACTGTTGTCTTCTTCGTTTTCATAGGACCACTAGGGAACAGTGAGATATAGCCAAGATTTGGAGCCCGTAGTTGTTCATGGTAATGGTACTTTTCTGAATGAACTCATTAGGACAGGATTGGTGAAGAGGTTCGCCATTAAAACGTAGGTGAAATAACACACTGTTACCTTACAGTAGCGGAAAGGCACCCTTGACCCCATCCATTTGATCGCATGCGGGTATATGCGTAAACCCACCTTTGTAACAGCTCTGTAAATCACACCTCACCTGCTTATTACAAGTATTCCAAATTGTCTTGATTAAACGTAATGATGAGAATACCTCTTGACTGCTACAAAGAAGATGTGCGCTGGAAATTCGCATTCATGAAGCTTTTATTCGGGGACACCTTCTGGCTTTCTTATTCTCGGTAGGAGCTTTAAAAATGTCCCCACAAACAGTAACACTGCGGACAACACTTGTGCATAGATTTTGCTTTTCACGGCAGTGATGCCTCTCACAGCACACCAACGCTGAAGCTTCATAGATGTGTATGAGCAGCGCATGTTGCAATCTAAGTGGAGATCTTAAATTGTAAATGTAGAGCACTACACCTACTTATTAGCCTTTTACAAAACATTTCGCAAGTCGTCCGCAATAGCGATATCAATTAGTCAGGATATCTATAAGAGGGTATGTTTTGCCCTAGTTTTACCATGCTGACCTCTACTTGCCTGCTGTTAGTGAAGATTTCTTTCTGTTTGCTCTCAAGTTCATGGATCGCTACCTTCAGACAGGCTAATTAAGACAGATAGGGTATATCTTCACCTTCTATTTTCCATTTGGTTCGAACGCCACTGCATGGTGCAATAAGGAACTCTAATTAAAGCAGCCAAGTCTGAAAAATAAACACGCCAAGGTAGAATCCCACGCTTAATTTACTGAAGAGGTCGGCTTGCGAAACTAGCACTACCATGCTGTTCTAATGAAACATGGGATTGGTGCGACATGGCTAATCAGCTTGGTGCATTGGGTTTTGCCCTTCTGAAAAAAACAAGACTCTTCCAGCAGTTTTTGCACTATTTTCCTTTGTGGCGTACGCTGTCAGATATGTTGCTCTCATGTTCAACACATAATGAAGTAAAAGAAAGAGTAGGAACATAGCTTGTAGATGTTAAGGTATTACTTTCTTCTTATCTCCCAATGATTGCTATTATTATGACATTATTACGGACGGAAGCACGGACAGATGGAAGCATGTAAGGACAGACGGACGCATGAACGCACGAACCGTCGGACAGAAGCACGAATGAATGGGCGAGTGGACGGACGCATGGACGTTTGGGCATACGAATGAATAGACGGACGCCAACTCATCATCCTTCACTTCGTAGATATGCTGTGAAAACCACTATCGCCCTCTAGATATAATATTTTCAGGGACATATACACACAGCGTCATCTATTGAGCAAGTGATAATCTAGAGGTGACTACATACTAAATATACGGGAGAGGGAACGACCCACAGTCTGAGGAACTTTACCCCTAAAAAGACAAAAAAAAAACGAGGACATACGAACACACGCGTACCATACCGTACTGGGGTATGTCCTCTATATATCCCCCCTTTTCCTTCGCTGCATGTGCACACATGTCGCACTCAGGTGGATGAAAAGGATTTATTGATTGATATGTGGAGTTTAACGTCCCAAAACCACTATATGATTATGAGAGACGCCGTAGTGGAGGACTCCGGAAATTTAGACCACCTGGGGTTCTTTAACGTGCGCCCAAATCTGAGCACACGGGCCTACAACATTTCCGCCTCCATCGGAAATGCAGCCGCCGCAGCCGGGATTTGAACCCGCGCCCTGCGGGTCAGCAGCCGAGTACCTTAGCCACTAGACCACCGCGGCGGAGCGGATAAAAAGGAACGCCATGCTAGTGTGGAAGCCCAATTGTCGCTATTCGCGCGCTTTTCAGTACTGATTGTGCATCAGAAGCTGGGTTTTCCCACATGTTTGCTTTCCCTATCTACAAAATTCTAATGGGGATTTTGCTATCGAGCTGGAGAAAATGAAGGTAACCAAAAAGCGTGCTTTTGTAGATATCATATGCGCCTTCATTAGGACATATGGGACGGTAGGTGTGCGCTTTGTACATGAACTGAACTGATCCCTCGACCAAACGACCTTCTCTCACTTACACACCTTCCATGTGCTATAATCACCACAAAATAGGGGCAACCAGATCGTAAAAGCTCTTGCAAGCTGTCTGACGTTTATTACTTACAGCGTCCTTTGCCTCAATACATAGAGATATACTAAAAGAATTATTTTTCAGAACACGTTCAATAGAAACGTTTCACGTGAATTTCTGACTTGGAGTATTGTTGATAAATGTAAGCTTCAACGTGTAAGGCGTGCATCTCGGGCGGTGGTTGCATGGAAAGTCCTAATAAGACTTTACAGCAGCCGCACGACATCGACAAATTAGCTCATGATGACAAACTATCTTAACTTCTGTATATTTTCATTTCCAGTTTATATTTCCGTCGTTCGTTTCTTCTGCAGAACGTGCGTATATAGAAACAAACTGCGTCAGTTGAAACTGTGAGTGAACTCAACTATATAAATTTAAAGGATGTGTACATGTCATTTGGATATCACACTACTTTGAATGGGCGTTCTTATTTATTTAGGCCTACTGCAGGCTCAGACGGCACTTGCAGGAGGGTTTACTGAGAACAAAATAAAGAATTTAAAAGAAAGATAAAAAAGATTGTTACAATCATAAACAGAAATGAATGGCGCGCGCCTCCGCAACAAATGATTCCACAGTAATCAAATACTCCACACTCTCGGGTAACATGTTCAATTGAGCAATTGCTGATGGGAACAGTGAGTATCTGTGAATATTAATGCGGTTCTTGTTTGACAGAATTGGTTAGCTCAGTTCTTAGGTGCCGGTCCACCCTTCCACTGAAGCCTGCTTCATCTTTGAGGCCTATACGTCTGCTTTATGCAGAGTAATTTGAAACACTAACAGGAAAGTTTTGTCCCAAATCACTATTTTCAGTATTCAGGCATTGATTAGTTATATACAGAGATCGCGATAAAGATGGTCTGTAGAAAGATGTGATTTTCACTGCGCACGGGGTTTCGTCTGTGGCGAAGCGCAATACACTGCTGCCTAATGAGGAATACTGAGAGCTCGACAGCTGTTGGTCATTCTCTCCAATCACAAATCCTTTTGCGAGTGGGCGCGTCTTGGCGCTGAGCCGCTTTCCCAAGTGTACACACTGGGATGCGGAAATATCGCCGTTTCCTCTCTTCAAGCTATTCGCCTAATCCTTCTGTTGTACCGGCACTGGTCAGGATGCAGAAGTGGCACTTCGATGGTAATAGGTCATTGTATTCTTGGATTCTTAACAATATAATATACTTCACGGGTCACAGCGCGCTCAAATGCACGTGGGGGCTTCACAACTTATGGGGACGCCTTTGATCACGGCACCACAGAATTACGAAGCAATATTGTGGCAGTTACTAAAAGCTTGTCATATTTTTTAGAATTTTTCATATAACAAGCGAGGCAATAAATGAACGCGTTACTATTCATACACTTTTAGACTTTCATGGTGGAAATATTCTTCGATGATTTGATGCGGGATCATCAATCTTCATACTCGTCCTGTTTTTGAAATTTCCAGTTTTAGTTTCAGGCTTCCGAAGCTTGAGAAAAAACGTCAGGTGTCTTGACAAAAGTTATACCATGTCCTGCTAAAAGAAACCATGTACAGATGCGAAGCGGTGTGCAGCAACGATTGCAATGGCACCGGTGTTGATGGTGGCGCTCATCGCGGCGTTGCGCAAGAGAGAATCCTAGGGAGGTGCAAAGCACGCTGTGATGAACCACTGTTTTCTACTGCAACATGCCAATCTCTGCTAATAGGAGATGAGAGACATAGGATTCCGACTGGGCACATAGCCCCGCAGCCCACTTTAAGTGAACGTGCAGGCTGCAAATTTTTTCGCTCAACAACACCGAGAACAAATCTCCCACCCGCACTAAATTGCAGGTCAACATCCAGTGCACATATTTAGGGGATGAACAGGGCACGGTATGGCAGCACGAACAGTCAGTTTTTGCGATAAAAAAAAAAAAACTCGCCAGCAGACGCTGCCTTCGTTGGAGTTACAAGGCGAGAAAGGCGGGAGCATTTGAAAGGAAGTGGAGGGACGCGCGTGTGCAATGAGGGTGTAAAAGCCGTGAGGACGGATGCCTGAAAAAGTAGGTAGGGGGGAGCGAGCGTAGACTAGCTGAAGCTGCCTGAGAATTGGCGTTGCGAGGCGGAAGAAAGCGGAGCGTAGGAGGGGACGGGCTAAGGGAGTCCATGGGCAATGAAAGCCCCACCGCGGTGGTCTAGTGAATATATGGTACTCGGCTGCGGACCCGCTGGTCGCGGTATCAAATCCCGGCTGTGGCGGCTGCATTTCGGATGGAGGCAGAAATGTTGTAGGCCCGTGTGCTCAGATTTGGGTGCACCTTAAAGAACCCCAGGTGGTCAAAATTTTGGAAGCCCTCCACTACGGCGTCTCTCATACTTTTATGGCGGTTTTGAGATGTTAAACCCTACATATCAATGATTCATGGGTAATGAGAATGTTAGCACTGCACTGAGGGATGCCGAGAGGGTGGATGTATACGAAGAGCGTGTCTAGAAGAAATGTTTGATGATTCATGGTACGTTGTACACTACTATAGGAGAGCGTCAAGTTAGTTATATGATTCTGACTAAGGGAGCGTAGAAGAAGAGTTTTTTGCGCTGCTTTACTGTAACACAAGTTTTAAAGGAGATGAGTCTCTAATAAATGAACGTTTTAACATTGAACTGAATTTTTCACATTGAATATTATCGCATCACACATTATCACTTAGTCCCTTGCACAGTTGCCTATACCATTTGAGGTTCTCGTTTGAGCCGTTCTACGCGAAAACTTCGTGCACAGCCTCTTCCTAGTGCCCATAGATATTATAAATTTCACTTCTACAAATACATTTAGTAGGATAATGTGCTTCTGGTCTTATAGGCTTCTCGTTCCTATGGCCTCGTAAACCTGTATAGTGAATCAAACTAACACAAAAAAAACTACTTTCATAGTCATCTTCGCTACGCTAAGTGTGCCATTCAAACATGCATTTTGTCCTCGAGGTTGTTCAACAGAGCAAAAATAAATGTTACTGCAATGATATCACCCAGAACGGAGATAGCAGTGTGTCAAACACGTTTTTCTAGCGAATGTTAGATAAGTTTTTTTGAGTGTCGTCGTTTCATTCAGGAGACAACGCCATTCTTGGATTCCTATGTGTGACAGGCTGCAGCTGCTTTGGTTTACAAATAGATCTTGACAGCCGTATCCGACGCGTGAATTTGAGCCGGATCATCGAAAGCGTAGATCCATAAACCGGAATAAACACAGCTAGCATTCCACGTAAAATAGGTAAGGGAGCATCTGGACGAAAAATCGTTCCTGCGATAGTCTATGGAGAGAATTTTCTTGCTTCTTGAGAGGCGCCTCAGGTGAATACTGAAGCTTTAGCGCACACGCATAAGAACACAGACGAAAAAAACACAAAACAACTAGCCCGTCTTTTTGTAATACCTCATATCGACCTGTCAGCTTTTTGACAGCTGAAGGATTGTTTCTTTACACCTTGAGTAACAGCCATAATGGCTAACAACATGCAGCTGGGCATGTAGGTAATTTTTAAGTTATTGGATAGAACCCTCAACAAAAAATAAAGAACGCGCTTTTTCTTTAAAAGCGGACAGGCTCGCCAGTGTATAGAGCCAACGGAACAAGAGGCCCCAATGAAAAATAGGTGGAACAAATAGCACCCTTACTTGGGGCTGGCTATTCTAAATGTTGACGTCCGGGTATCGAAACTAACAATTGTTCTTTTTCAGTTCTTTGTTAATGATGTCTTGTTAACTTCGTCTTAGCGATGGAAATACTTGCGATGAGTCTTGCTACTTTATTCTTGTTAGGTAACTCTTATGAACAAAAGGGTATACATGATGACCTCAAACTAAGCGGCAAATAAAAAAGATCATTTGCGAAAATTATCGAAAGAGAACCTGTCTTTCGTGTTTTTATTAAATCTCGCTTTATCGTAAATTAGCACTTGCGAATCAGATAAGTTGTATACGTTAGTTGGCTATCTTTCCGCAGATGCAATTTATTCTTCATTACAGCTGGCGTTTTTATGGAAGAATGAACAGGCACAGCTGCGTGAATGTCTTTTCTTGTTTGATTATAGAACTTTGGCATATTTTTAGATCACATACAATAACGGTGCCCTGCGCGATGTAAGGTAAAAGAACAAATAAACAAAAGAGTGAATAACTATATATGACTATGCGCACTTATTCGTCTCTCCTTAGTCACTACTAAAAGCAGTGTTGTATCCGTCACCAAAAACGTCACTAATTACGTTACTCCTTATTCCAACAAAAGAAAAGAAACGCGTTACCACTCTTTGTTAACTACAATATAAGGTTACACGCCACCATTACTGTTACAAAAAATAGTGGAGGTTACTTTAACAAGTATAACATGATCATAATTTTTATCATTGTGTATTTGCTGCAGCAACTCACAATGAAAACTTTTATGTCTCAAATTTATGCTTCACATAGAACTTCTAACCCAAAACAAGAAATATATTCAATATGCCCATTCAAAGAGTAATACTCTTATAAATGTTCTGGACGTTACCAATAGTATGGTGGCTCAAAGTTCTCGGTAGGATTACATGTGATGGTTTGTGACTCTGCCGCACAGGAAGAAACCTTTTTTTTTCATGCAATAATATACACACCATCAGATTCAATTGCCAACACTTGCCGAAAATAAAAGATAAACAAATTGTAAAGAAATATACAGTTATCGGCTTTTTCCTGCTTCGAACATCCCCTCCGGTCGAGATAGTCGATATCGAAAATGGTGGTTCTTGGTCTCTAAATTTGCCTGCCGCGCATCAGTAGACAATCGCGTAGACCTGCACTGGTGCCTTTTTTCTATGTTTACGTTTGCACGTTTGTGACTGCTTTCTTACTTCTGTCTTCTAATACGGACACTAAAATTTATTATGTGCGCCTCATTGACGCTCCAGCAAGCCTCCAGTTAGCTTCTCTCCAGCTAGTCTTCACTAACCTAGAGACAGCGCAAAAACAAATGACGGTATTGATAAAAAAACTCTACCTGTGCACTCTGGTGTCAAATGACTCTTCATCATTATGTGTGCGAAGCTTTGTTTCAAATCGAAGGCACCAATTTAGGCTGGTACTGACATTCGAGAAAGTCTTGTACGACATACAACACGTGAGACTACGACATGTGACATTTCAGTTCTATTTAGTTGTTCGTTTAAATGTGTATTTTGCGATGCAGTCAACTTTCGCCATTTGTTCGTCAGCCCCTGTGTTCTGTGTTACCTCCATTACGAATATTAAGGGTAGCGAAAACGTGGGAGCTGATTACTTGAGCTGGATATAATTCTTGAGGTCTGGGGAGCTTGTTTTTTATTCCTTTCGTCGTTTGTTTTCTGTTTGTATGTGCGTATTTCATTGTATAAGAAGTGTATTTTGAGTTACTTTCTTTTTGCTTGGTGCATTGGTTGTTTTTACATGTTATAACGCACATTAAAGGATTTCACTACAATAGAGGAGCGCACGTGTTCCGTTTTGTTTCGTAGTATACATTCGTACAGTGTATTCTGTATTGATGGCTGCCGTACACGGCTATTTCATTTTCTTGTTTGCATGGTGCATTGATATTGTTGCGTGTAATTGAAGCTGGTACTCTAACAATTGTTTTTTCCCTTTTGTTGTTACTTTGATGCACTCTGCCTATTTATGTTGTGTATGAGAGGGACAGTCCTCATGTCTTCCTTGTTGGTGGTGTTTTGTTCCTTGTTGTCGAAAAATTCCCCTCCGTGTGAGCCAATGTTATGAATAACATTCTGAGAGTGGGGGGCAATGTCACGGACGGCCATTTTCGGCGGCCCCTCGTCACGGCAATTAACGGGCGCCGTACTTCCCTACTGACCGTGGGAACGGCGGGCGCATAAAAGAGAGCCGAGAAGTGCAGAATGGGGTGCTCTTCTTGGAACGTCGCCACCGACGTTTGATCCTTTTGTAACTGCGGCGGCGTCTGCAAGGTCATGGAAGGCCGCGATGTACCCCGCACAAGGATTAGACTGCGGGACGCACCGGCTGAGTGCCGAACAGTTTGACCGTTTCCCACGGAAGAAACCATGGGAAAACATCTGGTGGCCAAGCCGTATGACAACACCTCAACAGGTTGCCACTCTCCTAATTAAAAAGGGGTGGGGTCAATATATTTTTGGGGTGGAGTTTCCATCAATGATACGCGCATGATTTGACCCATGTAGAGGTCTCTAGTCCCCAAGGAAGAGAGCGAGGATACATGAGGGGGATTAAAGCGCAGGAGTTTGCCGTGCTAGGTGGACTAGTCGCTGATTAACATGGTGTAGAAACAGATCAACAAGTATCTCTTCTAGAAGTTTTTAGTGTGGCTCTGTATTGTTTGGCCACCTAAACTTAGCCGTTCGTCTAGTTGTGACGCGATATTAACGCCTGCAACGTAGACATCGGGACTTCACCTCGAGTTAGCTCAACCTGCTCGAAGTCACCTGCAAGCACTAGCCTCCCGGAGCCACCAGCGTTGCAACACCGCCGACATCGCAGTCATGCCAGAACTCTCTTCGACTTCTCGCATCCGATCGTCGGGGACGCAACACTGCCGGTCATCACACGTATTCCTTCACCTGTTTATATCTTGGAACTTTCTCCTCCGTAGTTCTATTTTTGTTAGTTTGTGTAATTTGTAATACTTCTTTCTCGTAACCTGATTTATTGTTTCTTTATATGTATTTTTTGTTGTATCAAGTGTTGATCTATTTTGTTAGTTGCATTGAAGTGTTGTACTAGATCCCATGTGCTGCAATATCACTAGAGTAAAGTTTGTTTGTTTTCTCACGTCTCTGATCCCTTCACTGTCTCTGCTTGCGTACGGAACGAACTAACCTGCTGTCATTCTCGTCGCTGACTTCGCGCTGGCGACGCTAGAGGGGCAGCTTGTAACAAAAGCGACAAGTGCGCGCCTTCCTCAGTTTGACCGGGTACTATCGGGAATTTATCCCGAATTACGCTGAAGTCAGCGTCCCCCTTACAGAGTCAACCCGGAAGGGCGAAGCTAACTTGGTGAAATGAACAGCAGCCCATGAGGAGGCTTTTCGAAATCGTAAACAACATGTCTCTACGAAGCCGATTACTGTGTTGCTGTTTCACCCCCTACTGGCCTCTCCTTATTAAACTTGTCCTGGAACCCATCCGCCGTGAAGCGAAAGCGCTTGAGAAATGCGGTTTTAACCTTGGTGTAGTCCGCTGCATCTGTAGGTGGTAGCCTGCCATAAACATTTAGCGCTTCTCCTGTAATACATGTCGAAAGCGCCGTCGCCTATTGGCTTTCAGGCCACGTTCGCCCTCTGGCGATGCTCTCAAACCGGCGTGTAAACGCATCTAAGTCGTCCCTTCCTTCGTCAAAGGTGACGAGCAGTCTACCTGTGTGTGTTCTCAAACTCAGTTCCCCCCCACCGGCATCGCCTTGCTCATTGCTGGATCGGCTCACACTGCTACTCTGACTGAGGCGAATCTTTAATTGCAGTAACTGCACTTCCCGTCCTCCGGCTTCCCTAGCCACTTCCCTTGCCGCTTCTCGTTCTTTCTCCCTTTCTTCGCGCTCTCTCTCTCCTTTTCTTCCCGTGCCAGTGCCCGCTCTTCTCTGGCTAACACGTGCGCCTGTTCCCGCTGCTCCTTAACCCATTGTCTCAGTTCGGCGCCCTCGAGACCTAACTGTTTACCATGCGTGATCCACTTATCAAAATCCGTACACTCCGTGCTGCAACTGTCACTATAATGCCACTATAAAAACAGCGCAATCATATTCAGGCTGCAACCGCTTCAACTGTGCGGCTCTATTACCACGCTGTCCGCACGGTTCTCCTTCACCCCTCACTCTCTTACTCTTGTACAGAACGTCCTCTTCGTGGACGCCAGTTTTGTTACAAGCTGCCACTCCGGCGTCGCCAGCGCGAAGTCGGCGACGGGAATGACAGCAAGTTGGTTGGTTCCGTACGCAAGCAGAGACAGTGAAGAGATCAGAGACGTGAGAAAACAAAACAAACTTTACTCTAGTGGTATTGCAGCACACAGGATCTAGTACAACACTTCAATACAACTAACAAAATACATCAGCACTTCATACAACAAAAAATATATATTAAGAAACAATAAATCAGCTTACCAGAGAGAACTATTACAAATTACACAAGCTAACAACAATTGAACTACGGAGGAGAAAGTTCGAAGATATAAACAGGTGAAGGCATACGTGTGATGACTGGCAGCGTTGCGTCTCCGACGATCTGATGCGAGAAGTCGAAGAGAGTTCTGGCAGGACTGCGATGTCGGCGGTGTTGCAACGCTGGTGGCTCCGGGAGGCTAGTGCTTGCAGGTGACTTCGAGTTGCCGTCAAACTGATGTGGTATATTTGGATTTCGCAAAGGCATTTGATAAAGTGTCGCACTCAAAGCTCCTGTTTAAAATTGACAAAACGTTTCAAAATAACAACTTGACAAAATGGTTTTCATCCTATCTCAGCTGCCGTCAGCAGTTTGTTCAAATAAAAAATAATCAGTCTAGAGCAGTTGCAGTTATTTCCGGAGTTCCCCAGGGGAGCGTGCTGTGTCCCCTTTTATTTTTGTTATATATAAATGACCTACCAAACCGGGTTACGGTCCCGATAAGGTTGTTTGCCGACGACTGTGTTGTTTCTAGCAGAATCGAGACTGAACATGACCAAGTTAATCTAAACAACAATCTTCAAAGAATAAAGGATTGGTGCGAAGAATGGCAAATGAGTTTGAACACAGAAAAAACAGTCTTTATGACTATAACTAGAAAGAAAGCACCTCTAGATTACAACTACCAGATTCGCAATGCTTTCCTTAAGCGTGTGCAAAACTATAAATATCTTGGGTTATGGTTCACGCCCGACCTCCGGTGGAACACTCATATTGATAATGTATGCTCCAGGGCTACCAAGACACTGTATAGCCTTAGACGTAATCTTTATACCGCCCCATCTGATATAAAGTGTCTTGCTTACAAAACCCTTGTCAGACCTATTATCGAATATTCTAAAATTGTCTGGGACCCTTACACAAAGACAAACTGCAATAAAATAGCAAAAATACAGCGACTTGGTGTGAGATTTATTTTTAATAAATATCGCCGACATCATCCACCTACTGAACTTTGTAAAAAAGCTGGACTGGATAGTCTTGAACTTAGGACGAGAATTGAGCGTCTGAAATTTCTCTTCCAGGTAATTCACAATCATTTTAAACTAAACTATTCAGATTGCTTCCAGGTCAACAAACAAGAACACTCCAGACATCGCCATAATATGTACATACCACCCCTAGTCCCACGTAACGATTGCTTTAAGTTTAGTTATTTCCACGTGCTATTGAAGATTGGAACATGCTGCCAGAGTCTATAATTAGTTGTTCCTCACTTACATCATTTGAACAGAATCTAAAACGTTTATTTTCTGAATAATAGTGGTGTGCGTGTGTACTTTTTGGTTGCATGAGACTGTAGTAGTTGTCTTTCAAATCTTCAGCGCAGTGCAAAAGTGCCGCCTCAAATGCGTCATGTGGTGTTCTGCGCGTATGTATTGCATTGCATGTGTGTTCCATTTCTTGTTATGTATAACTTCGAGTTGCTGCTCACAATAATACCGAGAAATTATCTTGAGACCTGTACGGTACTTCTTTTTCGCAAATAATTGTTTGTACCTCCACCCTGTAACGGCCCACTTTTGGGCTAACAGTATAAATAAATGAAATGAAATGAAACCTACACTTCGTGTCCAGTTCCCACCTTTCACAGCGTCTAGTTCATAGCTCTCTACTAGTTCACTATATTCGTGGCACCCCGGCCCAACCCTCGCTACTGCTTCATACAACCGAAGAGCTTACGCCCAGCGAGTGTAACGTGGCAACCCTTTCTGGTCATATAGTGCTGAAAGTGCGTCCTGCTGATACTAGTTGTCTTTAGTAAGCATCAAATTCAAGGCAACCTTTTTTGGAGGTCAAGTAACCACTACTCACCTATGTAGTTTATTTCATGAGAAACAACTACCTTTTTATTTACGAATAACGTGCACGGTTTTTCTCCTCAAATTAAATGAGTGCGCGTACCGCTCCTCTTGTCAAGTCCTGGAGTTGGCTACGTACTACTATGACGCTCTACAACTACAAACATCGCAGAGGCACAACCCACGGCTTCAGGAGATCCGCCCCCTGAAAAGTCACAGCATATCCACGGAGTGCATGATGATGAGTGGGGCAAGGCATCCATCCGCTCGTTCGTTGTTGCTTCCGTCTGTCCGCGCGTCCATCTGAGCACCCGTTCGTGCATCCGTCCATCTGTCCGTCTGCCCACGCGGCCGTCCATGCGTCCATCGCTGCATTCGTCCATGCGTTCGTCGCTGAAGTGGTTCGTGCGACCATCTATCCTAGCGTCCGTCCGTGCATCTGTCTGTCTGTCTGTCTGTCTGTCTGTCCATCTGTCCGTCCATACATCCATCTAACCGTCCGTCCTTCTAATGAGCACTCCGAGTACCACCATCTCACATCTTTTCATCATATTTCAGCATATAGAAGTACCGCCATCCGGCGGACAATCCAAGGACTAAACGAGAAGTGGCACTCGCGCACTTGCTTACGGCCTGCGCTTCGCGTCTACTTCCCACCTTTCGCCGCCTCTAGTTCATGGGTATATGCCAATTCACATACTCGTAGCACTGCGGCTCAACCTTTGCTAAACCAGGCTAAATCTTTTTTAAACAAAGGAGATTAAGCCCAGCGAGTTTTACGTGGCAACCCTTTCTGGTCAGATATTGCACAAAGTACGTCTTCCTGATACTAGTTTTTTGTTTGTAGTAAGCATCAAATTCAAGCCAAATTTTAGCAAAGAATAATTCACCAAGGCATGTCTTTGTAAGGTATTTTTTATGAAACAACTACAATTTAGCGGCAAAGCTCCTTATAGCGGCACCTGTTTGTCCCTCGTAGTCATAGTAGTAGTCGTAGTGTGGTGTAACCAGTATTACATTTTCACCTCCAAGGTGGTGCCGGTGAGAGATTTCTTCTGTGTGTTGTTGAACAATTGAAGATATTACTCTATGTACATGCCAATGGCTGCTAAGAGGAAATGAGAGACAGGACAATTCGGCTTTTAGTTAACGTGCACGCTGCGAAGTTTTTAATGTTCAAAAACACACAGAAGCAAGAAAGGGTTGCTACGTTATACTCGCTGGGCGTAACCTCCTCGGTTTTAAAAAGGATTAGTGAGCGTTGGCCGCAGTGCCATGAATACAGTGAACTCATATATACCATGAAATTGAGGTGGTTAAAGGCGGGAAGTAGACACGAAGCGCAGGCCATAAGAAAGTGTGCGTGTGCCTCCTATCGTTCAGTCCTTGAAAATTCCACTGGATGGTAGTGCTTCTATATGAGGAGTATATGATGGAAAGATGCGAGATGGATGTACTTGGAGTGTTGAATAGGTGGACGAACGGACCCATAGACAGATGCATGGACGGATGCACGGATGTTTGCACGGACGGATGGACGCATGGACGAACGCAGGGGAGGGTGCATGGACGAAAGCAGGGACGGACTCACTGGTGAACGGGCGGACGCACGAAGAGATGCACGCACGAACGGGTGGATGGACGCATGGGCGGCCACACAGACGCACGCATGGACGGACGGAAGCAGGAACGAATGGACGAACGGATGCTTCGCCCCACTTTCCATCATTCACTCGGTGAATATGCTGCCATTTTTTATTTATGATTTGCGTGCGCAGGTTTCCTCCTCAATTTATAAGAGTGCGCGCGTGTCGCTCCTCTAGTCCGGCCGTCGAGGTGGCTACCTACTACTACTACATACATACATCGCAGACGCACGACCCATGGCATAGGGAGCTTCGCCCTCAAAACTTACTTGATGACCCGTTGCTGATGTTTTGATTGCAGCGAATTCAGTCTACACCTTATTATTTTAGGCTGTTTATCATGGAACTGCATATGTACACTCGCGGCATGTAGCACAATAAGTTCATGTTCGATTTCAGCATATAAACTCCACATACACAATTTTTTTTTGTGGGGCTCCTCGGGTTTCTCGTGTTTGCATGACTGCTCGTTTGCCACATGACATCAGCAATCAAGGGTCATCTTCGCTTTTTAACAGCGCGCCATTTGCACTCTCAACAAAGTACAAACATGGCGAAGACGACTCGTGCGTCGACGATGTCCGCAAAGTGGCACACAAAGGAGTTGGACATGCCATTCAGTGGCCCCAATGGCTCATGTTTTGCCACTAACTATATTTTTTGACAAAGAGCAAGAAAGACGACCGCGCAAGCTGCTTCGCAGAAAAAGTCGACGCACTGTGCACACACACAAAAACTTATCTCGGCCTTCTTCGAGAAGGCAGAGAGACGTACACATTCTTATCGCAGCAGGGAAGAGTTGTTGGGCTGAGTGAGCGGGTGCAGTATACCTTGTGATGCTAGCTAATGCATTTTCACATACACTCTATGCAGTAGGTTTAACATATGACCCTGCAAGCTAAATATTGTGTAGCTGGAATGAAGCAAGAATGTGTCCAGGAATAAATGTAGATTCAAAATGTTCGAACTCGCGTAACAGCCTGCCAGCCTTTTATTTGAACAGCGAAGGTCTTTCATGTAGGCGTAAACTGTACGGTTTATCAATGTTCCCAAACGAGTACGGGCCAATTAATTGGGTTTACGACGCACTACTGCTCCACTAAAAGTAAAGCGCGCAACACTTACCCAACATTCTATTCTGCCAAAATAGACTGATAGTCGGTAGCGGTCATGGGCCAAAGATTTTGTGAAAGTGTCAGATACTAACGACTGCCTCACTAAAAATGAAGAAGGCATCATTAGGCCAAACAAACTGATATATGCCGCTGTGTGACCTATCATCAAGCTATCATCGTTACAAGTAGGCATGTGCCACAGGAAATATACAAATCGCACTACTCAAAACTACCACTGTTAAGTAAACACACAAAAGTTTAGTACAACTGGTTGCGAAGCAACTGCGATGAGCCGAAGACCACGAGTACGCACAACGATATACTACTGAGAAAAGACACAAAGGCCGCGGTTACTGTGAAAAGACCCCGAATTGGCGATAGGCCTTCGCCAACGACGTGCCCGGGTCGTGTCTGTGACCCTCAAATGAAATCACATCAATTCAATGTATTTATTTCCATCATGTAGAGTCTTACACAGATGGAGAACAACGGGATAAAGATTGGCAGATCCCACGTACCTGGGCATCGACAATATGCGAAGCATGAGAGCGAAGGTGAGCATGTTGCATTTTTTTTTAAATGAGGGACACGTCATAAAATTACGCTAAATATATGTACAAATATTGCCCCGCTGTGGTGGTCTAGTGGCTAAGCTATTCGGCGGCTGACCCACAGGTCGCGGGTCAGCAGCCAAGCAGCCGGGTTAGCATTTTCGATGGAGGCGCCAATGTTGTAGGCCCGCGTGCTGAGATTTGGGTGCATGTTATAGAACCCCAGGTGGTCGAAAATTCCGGAGTCCACCAATACGGCGTCTCTCATAAACATATGGTGCTTTCGGTACGTTAAACCCCACGTATCAATTAATTATGTACAAATGTTGCACACACCGACTTATGTTGAAGGGTTGCAGATGTTTATTTGACCAGTTGTTTGCACTTGCGCATTCATGTCAACTGGAACAGGCGTATTAGCAACACCAGAAGCTGATATGAAGCGCCGATACTCTCGAAGATGCTGGCCCTGGACACGTACTGCTCATAACTCAACTTCAGCACATGACACCTAACCACAACTGACGTTAACCCGACGTGACGGCTGTATCAAAGGAGTACATATGTAAATGTTTATAAAATTGGGTAAGCAGCGCTGCAACAACTATTGACGTTTCACGAAGATTAGCGTCTATTCGACAAGTAGATCCGAGACCTGGCATATAGCTCTGTGTTAGAATGCTTGATTGCCACGCAGAATGCTTGGGTTCGATTCCTGTTGCGACGCTGAAATTTATTATTGGCATTCGTCGGGGGGTCAATGCTTCTTATGGAAGGTTTTTCTTAACATTGACATTTATTCTTTGCATTCATCCGGTCGACGCAAGCGATGTGGGGTATTTCTCAACGTTCGAGCGTTAAAGTTGTCCATATGTGCTCTCGTCGTTCCTGGGTAGATACAAAGTGTCAATCACCCGTGGCATATACCTGCATACCAGACGCACATACATGCCCGTAGGTATGTGCTACTGTATGGCGGGAAGTGTTTGACGACGTACATGACTCGATTGTGACATTATTCATGTCTTGACCAGCGCGTCATATTCTTCAAACCATCTACCCTCCCACGCTAATTTTGGCTGACACCAGGTTAAGGGGGTCACCACGAGAGCACCCAAACGTTAGTGGCTAGATAGATAGATAGATAGATATATATATAGATAGATAGATACCCTCAAAGTCGCCGAAGATTGCTAAGAAATGCTTCGCATTTAAAAAGCTGCCGTGGAGCAGCTTGACTATAGGCCGCAGCCCAAAGTAATGTATGGCATGTGTCAACAGCAAAGAAAGACAGTTCACAAAAAAGAAATGTAGTTTACCTCGGCTTATCTGCTCTGATAATCAGCTAGAAACAACTTAGTATCACTTAACATAGCCAAAGGATGGATGTCACCAGTAGTAGCTATCTAGAAACAACCAGCATTCCTTATCCAAGGGCTAGACTGTTAGAAACAAGCAAGAAGCAATTAAATGATTCTTAAAAATCATTGAGCTTTTCTTCTTCAAGGCTGCGTGCAAGCTTCGTCATTTTGTCTCCTACATGAGCAGCTGCGAAAAAAAAAATTCGTTGAAATAGGTAGACGCCACACTAACAATTTATTAAGTCACTATGAGTTGTTAACTGACATTTGTAGCGGTAAACCAAGTCCTAATCTTAATGGGCATACATTCGAACGCCTCTACTACGAGCGTCAACGTTACAAGATAACCCGTACAGGGGAGACTTCCATAAGACCCGGCCATGTTCCTTTACGTATCCTCAGTATTGTGAACACTCCTGCATCAGATACCACTACAGCGAATCGGCCCGTTGAATGCCGCGACCAGCGCATGTGCAAGAGCGGATTTTGTATATAGCGAATGCGCCTACAGCCACACGTGTAACGCGCAGCAGCCATTGGTGACCGAGCGACGTTTAATTACCTGCAAATATGAAACGGGCCCTTAATGTCCCAGGCGGCTCTCGTGCATCTGCCAAGCTGACTCGGAACCAGTCGGAGTAAAGGACATGCAGGTCCATCTTTTCTCACCCGTTGAAATCGGCGGCATCAGGTTAGCGGTTGAGCATGTAATGAGTCATACTATCGTGTATAAAAGCACTTTAGTGCTCTCTTTTTCGCGTCGCTGCTTAATTTTGCTGTGAATAAGCAATTTTCTTGAAGTAGTCTTTTTTGTATCGTTATTTTTCAAGTGTGCGTTGACTGAAGCGAACTGCCGTGTGTAGCGAGTAGTTAACAAGGTTGCTTATATAATTTTACTGTATTTTTGCCGGAACATCTTCGTGATAAGGGGGCAATAGTTCAAGCATAAAATAGCATGAAATCAAAGTAGAAGACTTCCTTTCCACTAGTCACACCAATTTCAATTTCTGATCTGTTTTTGTTTCTTATTTTTTCACTCATTCTTAAATTTCAATAGTTTTGCTTTACATCCTACTAACTGCTTTTAGGTGGTATACGGCACGTGAAATTGCCGGTGTCATTTACGTCGCATAAGGCAGATCACAAGTGCAAAATGCACTACAACAACGGGCATAAAGAGAGCTTACTAGGGCAATCTCATGTGTGTTGCTGATTGGAAGCAGTATAGCTTCTCTAATCTGCTGATTAAGGAGTACCCTGTCTATCTGTATACATATAGGAACATTTTTCAGGTTGACTTTGCAAAGAAGCAGAACATTCCCTGAAGTAGGAAACGTGTAAATCTTCCTTTTTATGCATTTTTGTGCGTTTTTCTCAGTTTAATATCGCTAGGGTGGGCTAATAATAACGCCGCGGAAAGCAGGAAGAACCACCGGTGGATGCCAATCCAAGTGAAGGTTGGTATCGGTGGTGAGTGAAAATACCACGCTGTGTTAGCGCGTAATCTGATTGCCGAGACACATGTGAAAGGCTCTAGAAGGGAAAAAAAAGTACGCCCTTGCCAAAATGAATTGGGTCGGCAGAGACGCAGATAAAGGACGTATATTCAGTGAAGTACGAGTGTTCACCTTGGTCGCCTAATCCCCGGAGCCGCCATGTCTGTTGTAACAAACACACTCGATTTGCTTGGAGCATGCTTTTTTTAGATATACTGTTCACCTATTGATGCTACTTTGAGAACTAAAATAAAATGCGAAGCAGCATCGGAAGTGCTCAGTAAAAGGTGCCCCCAAATCCCCTATATCTAAATTTTTCCACATGTTAACTCCTGAGGCCAGGAAGGAAATCGATGCCACTAAAAGATCTCTCCATGTTGAGCCATAAAACGGTGAAATGTTTGTTCACACTTTTAATCATGCCACGGGGTATTTCGACAAGGTAAACAAAAAGAAGCGATGTCTGAAAAATAGATCAAAATAGCTCGCACAACGAAGTTTCAGAGTCGACATGTAAAGTAAATAGCGCGTGCAGAAGGCACGAGTACTAGTTTATGACCGTTTTTAGCACTACAGGCTCATAGTAATTAATATGATGCAACCAAAACTTGTTGCCTATTCGCAGTTGTTGACATTTCACTGCAGTGCAGACGAACACACTTTAAAAAATACCCCAATAAAAGTAGAAACGTGTTAGTATTTGCAACTAAAACATTAATTACTGTGGGTAATAACCATGTCAGACAGTTACTAACCTCGTGCCACTTGTTTGCTACAAACATTTGTAAACAGTTACTGGCTCTTACCATCACGAACCTATCTGTTCACTGCCTGCGTTAGGACGCACTGAGTGACTGCAAACAAACAGGTAGTAAATGCTGCCATTGGTGATTTTCCTAGACCAGTTCTACTTCTTTCCTACTAAGCTATTGATTACCTACCTACTCGAAGATTGTAGTTGACACCTAGTTTAGTTACAACAGGAATTGTTTCTATATATACCATTCAGCTGAAACTGAATAAAGCAGCCATACATAAAAAAGCAATATATTTCTGTTTAAAACTACCCAACCACAGTTTCTATACAATGTCCTGCAGTCATGAAAACAAAGAAGCAGAAGTTTATGAAACATGGAAAAGTGCTGTGCAAGTTTAAGCACACGACATAAAATTACATTGAATAGCCTGCTAAACAGACACTAAAGAAGCGCCAGTAACTTTGCTGAGGTCAGAGAACCTTGTGCTAAGCTAACCGGCTCAAATTCTATCATGCTGCAGCTTGTTATGAACTGATGGCTTCCATGCTTTTTTTTTTCAGGGCTACAACGAATTTGCTTCACTTGTTGCAGTCACAGTTGCGAGCATCACAGAAAATTTGGAACTTCATGTTGCACTCAATAAGGTTAGCTGAGCTGATTCGATTCTCGAGGATATTACCTCGGTGAATTTTCCATTCAGTATGTCCGTAACTATGTATATTCTGTACAGTAAGTAATTATGAGTTTTTCTTCAACTTTACTACACTTCTCAAGCGTTGTTACTTTCTCTTCAAGTGGCCAGTGACACAATTGCCGCTGTTTGCATAGCAGCCGTACTTTACTTCCTCCCACTTTGCTATACCACCTCGGGTGGTGCGACTCGGGCGCCGAGCTTGGGGAGAGTTGGTTTTATGGATGGATGAAAAACTTTATTGAGTTGGTTTCATAACATCGAAAGAATCTGAAATTTATGTCATTATTTTTTGACTAAGTGTTATAAATTAGCACGTTACTCTGAATACACGGACCCGGCGTCGGTTGAATGATAACGCTTAACAATAGCTTTTTCCGTGTCTTTAGACTCCACCTGCATTGACCTAAACTCAAAAGCACTCAAAGCTGAAGCGAATTGATGGAGAAATGACCAGTTCTTTTGTTCTCAATACTATGAGGCCGTCCGGATCGATCGAGGTTGCCGATCTAAAAAGAGCGCCTTGACCGTCCTTGTCTGATGAAGTTCTCACGAGATATCCTTTAACGTAGAAGGCCGTTTTCGGGAGCGATCTTGAAGGCCCTTCGACCTCAAATGCAATCCAATGTAGAAGGTGTGCCGTGAAAGAAAAAAAAATCAACACAGAAAAACGCGGAAAGTAGAAGAGCCTCGATACGGGTAAATGGGCCTATATAAGAAAGGGAGGACACATTACGATCGCGCCTAAACCTTATCTTTTTTTTCGTGAGTTAAAATTTAGAAAAATTTATGAACTGCTCTAAGAAGCTTCTTTTTATTTTCGATAATGGTCTTTGAACACCGTTACGAGTGAAGGTGCACCGCATTATGCGCTTTCTTCTATTGCTATGTGTTTTCTTCTATTGTTTTAATTCACTAGTATTTTTCTTTCACTCCTTTTCAACGAAGTGCGCTTTTTCCTCAAGAAAAAAATAACAGCCCTATGATGAAGAGTGTGATAGAGAGAGCTGGCCTCCGATGCGAGGATTTCATGTCGATGCGAGTATCATGAAGCAAATCCAAAACGTACTCAAAGGCTGCCCCGATATTCCTTATTGCTGCGCCCATGTGGCTGCAGTGGGATTTGTTACGTCTTATGGCTGTGGCATGGCACGAAGATTATAAGGTAAAACAAACTCAGTGATACTGAATAAAGACTGAAAATCCTAAGTTAAATAATTTGCTCAGAAAAGAACATTAAACTGAATAGTTTCTTGGTGCGCTTGTTCAATCAAACGGACATCTATGCACGTATTTCATTCTCTTTTGCCTTGTATTCAAATGCCTTATGACCAATTTTACCAATAATGAAAACAAAGTTGGCCTTTTCATTGCATGAAGAGCAATTTTATGCTACAAAATATATAAAAAAGAAAAAAAACTTCCTAAAATGAGTGTAACTGCATCTCATAGCATCGTTTCCTACGAAGTATTCAGGTCATACGGACTCTTTTAGTAAAATTAAGCTATAGCTTAAAAAAAGTCCCGTATGTGAATTTGTTATCACCGACGCACGTAAAAAACTACAATACCCCAAAAATAACGAACAATGTAGGACAGTGTAAATATTGTCAAAGAGAACTACACCTGGGAATGTAAAAAAATCACAGGATATCCCCGTGATGAGTGGGGCGAAGTATTCGTCGGTGCGTCCGGGCTTGTGTTCATCCGTCCGTCCGTTTGTCACTCCATCCATTTACCTGTGTGTCTTTCAGTCCGTCTGACCGTCCGTCCAACCGTCCGTCCATCTGTATGTCTCTTTGTCCATCCATCTGTCCGTAATTCCATCCGTTAGTCCGTCCATCTGTCTGTCTGTCTGTCTGTCTGTCTGTCTGTCTGTCTTTCTGTCTGTCTGTCTGTCTGTCTGTCTGTCTGTCTGTCTGTCTGTCTGTCTGTCTGTCTGTCTGTCTGTCTGTCTGTCTGTCACATACCATTGCGCCACCTGATCAGAGATTCGTACAACTAGAGGGTTATGAATCAGTTCCAGACATGCAAGGAAAAGCGCACGGCTTTGGGAGATTCACCCCTAAAAAAAGAACGTAGTTTGTGGTTGCGCCACGCTTGATATTACGTAAGCGTGGTGGCACCTGAAACTTGCCTGCACTCTTAATGAAGTCTCTCTGCTTTCAAGTCAACAGCATCCTTCACCACCAACGTCTTTCACGCATGACATGCTTAATTTTCTTTTTGTTTGTTGCTCAACCCGTTTTGTTATGTTTTTATGATAGCATGCACCTTCGCTCACTTCTACTCTTTTTCATTTGTTCCCCATTACTCAGCATGCGACAGCGAGTTTGCAGGCGCGCTTGTTTTCGCAAAGCAGGCAATAAACTTAGAGAAGAGCTGCTTTATGACAGCGCCGATTCTCGGCTGACAGCTATGGTGTTTACGGTGGTTTGTGTGGGCGTTAAATTTTGTCTTCACATCAGCCTTCCCGAATCCTTGCTGCTGGCGCTTACTTAATGTTCCCAATTGAGGAAAAATTCAGCTACACATTTTTTTCTATCTGTTCAAGTTTGAGTAGTGTATGATGCTGCGGATATTGTGAGTGTCGTCAGCAGACATAGCCTGTTTAGAATGTCCTCGTGTGTTTGAAAAAAGATTTATTTTCATCGGACGTATTGTGGTGACTTAATGCGTTCGATTTTCACGAAGCTGCGTCACAGTATAAAAGTTTTCACAGACAAAATACGTAATAAAGCACTTAACGGTTGGATTACTCAACAAAACTACGCAAAATTGTGCAAAATTGCGCTGCAGTTGATCTATGTAGCAGTGTTCAGGACCAATATCTTCGCGACCATCAGCGCTTGATACCATCTTCTCGTGTTGGAAATACGCATGTTTCAGTTGGCATCATTGCGCCAGTGCAAGCAGCTGGTTATATCAACATTTGCAGCTCCTCAACATATGTCTGTGCGTGCTACATTTGTAGATGTATTTAGCATCATTTCATGACATGTCGCTCAATAAAAAAATGCAACACGGTCAGCGTCTCTTCGCATGCTTCGCATAACGTTGATTCTTTCGTAAAATCTGTCGATTTTTTAAAACTTTACTGTATTACATATTACTTAGCACTGAGTCTATGCGCGGTTATTGTTTTTGGAAATCTACAATACTATAATAAATGTTGGAATTGGAAGTCCGAAAATTACTATATGATTATGAGAGACGCCGTAATGGAGGGCTTCGGAAATTTCGACCACCTGCATTTTTTTAGCATGTGCTTAAGTCTAAGCAAACGGGCCTCCATCTCATTTTCACCTCCATCCCAATTGCGGCCGCCGCAGCCGGGATTCAACCCCGCGACCGGCGGGTCAGCAGCAAACTACCTTAGCCATAGGACCACCGTGGTAGGGGGCATCGTATAAATTCATAACAGTGTTGATCATTCGCAGTCATGTAGTGCGTATCATTCAGTCATCACCATACAAATACGCAGTCCGAAGAAACCAGAGTGTTGCATGTCTGTCAATGCTGGTGACTGGGTGGCGTGCACACTGCCGTTTCTAACGCTTGCCGCAATACAGGTTTGCCGGAATTCGAGGCCAATAGTTGCTACCATATTGTCTATTGTGACCAATTTCGTATTTCCGCATGAGAACCTGGTTAAGCAGCTTCATTGACAACGGAGCAATTAAACTTCCTACTGCACTGAATTCATTGAAGATAATAAAGTGCGTAAACTGTGTACGTAATGCCAACTCAAAAAACTACTTTTTAAAGTGTGCTGTTTCGACACGACCAGGCGCTGTTGCATTGATTTAGAAGGTTCATCAAAAAAATTATTATAGTTCTGATCAAATTCTTAAACACGCATTTTACCGCCATATTGAGTTGAAAACTCTTTGTTGCCCCCTCAGGCTAGCTAAAGGAAATGTGGACTGGTTAAGCTCTTTGAAAGGAAATATGTGAAGCAAAGCGTTATTAACTGTGACAATAACGCATTCAACTAAGTATTAGTCTGCACATCACGCAAAGGCTGTATTATAAAGTTGGAGGCTTTGTTTTGCATTCCGCATGGGGGAATTATGCGAAATACCTTTTTTTGCTGTGGACAACAGCAGGGGCCTTCAAAAATATTCATCTAAACGTGTACATACTTTGTTGATTTTGCACTTTTTAACAACACAATTCGGCCTCCACCTTACATACATACATACATACATACATAAATAGATACATACATACCTACATACACACATACATACATACATACATACATACATAACTTTATTGAAACGTCTCGCATGCCCAGTTGGGATAATTGCTCTTAAATAATATATTCGCCACGTGCAAGTCTTCACTCACACCATCTTCTCATGGGAGAAGATGGGAGAAGCATTTGTCCTGCAGTGGACGTAGTCATGCTGCTGATGATGATGAAATGAGATGCATCAGGGCTCAGCGAAGCTACGACCTATGAGCTTTATGCAGTGCTGAAGAACGGACGCGTCATATGATACCATGGTTTAGCTGCTAGAAAGAAAGCAGGTGTGGGGTTTCTTATACACATGAATATCACTGACCAAATGAAGGAATACTATAGTACCAGTTAGAGGGTGGCAACTATTGTAGTTATGCTGACGGTGGTATATTTGGTAAGATGACGTTGGTACAGGCCTACGCACCTACATAAAGCCCAGATAATCATTTGATTGAAAACTTCTACGAAGGCACATTAAAATAAAGACACAATATACTATGCTGATCGGTGACCACAAAGCCAAAGTAGGCAAGAAACAGGCCGGGGATCAAGCAGAGGGACAATATGGCATCGCCTCCAGAAATGCCACAGAGTAGTTATTGGTTCAGTTCGCAGGATGTAGTAATTTCGGTTCTTGAATACCTTCTTCAAAAAAGAGGCTAACCGTAAGTATGCATGGGAAACTAAAAATGAAAAAGATATCATTCTGTTTGCACACCCAGAATGTTACATGACGTAGAAGTAGCTTGCGAGACCCTACGCTACAGTCCCGGCAGGAATTCAGAATTTCGCTTCGGTATAGACTCTTGTCTCTACACAGAGTAACCGACGTCAGCCTTAACACACTGAAAGATAATATCATTGATACCATCAAGAGTGTGCAATGGGCGTCGCACGTACAGTCACTAGGTAGGAAACTGAAAAACAATCCAAGGAGACAAACAATACCATTAGGAGACAGAAAACCCTGAACGCCTCAAGGAACCGTCTAAATAGAGCTAGTGGAGCTTTCCAAATAATCAACAGGCGTAAAGAAACCGACATTAGAAGGTATTACAGAGAGCACGGAGGAGGCCGTAAAAAGAGAAAGCAGCCTAAAATCTGCGAAGGCAGACATGTGCATAGACGAAACTAGGATGTATGCATTATGGAAGAAACAAAGCAATATAAATACTGTATTTAAAAGGGGGCGAAGGAGCTATAGAGAGATCTCTATGGAACCCGAAACAACCAGGTTGACATTCTAAGAAGCATTTTTTGCCAGAGCAATTCGACATTCTACCAGTCACGACAGGAGAAGCTCTAAAACGAACACAAAGAGGCAAAGCTGCTGATGAGGATAATGTAGCAACGGACTTGCTGGAGGATGTCGGAGACATTGTGTCAGAAATCCTGGCCACGTTATATACGAAGGGTCACTTGAAGGGAAGAATACCATAATTTTGGAAGAATGTCAACAAAAAAAAACTTGAAAAATTACTTGCTGATATGCTTACAGTTCATTCTCTACAAACTAATAAAAAAAGAAAATGGCAGATCCCACGTACAGTGGATTCGACGAACTTGTTTGCAGCGGAACACTGGAAACACAGGACACGGAAAGAGCAAAAGAGAAAATCAAACACATCGCTTTTGCCCCTTTCCTGTCCAGTATGGCTTGAGTCATTTTCTTACACAGCATGCATGTCATGATTATCATGGTTGCGCTGGTCATAGGCCTTGGTAAACCACTCAAGTCACGTAATACCAAATTTTGTATATTTGAAGCTAGCGAAACAGTCATGAGCGCACTATGATCGAAGCATGTAGTCATGTTTTACATGACACGCATGTCATTATCACCATGTTTGGAACGTCATTTAGCTTTAGTGTATATTAACGTCACCGATTGCCAAACTTGGTGTATGTGAAGCTAGCGAACCAGCCGTGAGCGCTCTATTTGCGTGGCATGTCATGATTATCAGGTTTGGACCCTGTCCAATCAAGTCGAATTACGTATATGTGAAGCTAGCGAAACGAGCGCGAACGCACTATGAGCGCAGCTTGTAGCCATGCTTAAATGAGACTCACGTCCTGATTAATGTATTTGTATGTTGTATTTACCTTTGACGTCCGTTCGTGTCAGGTTTTACGAATAATACTATAGGTTAAGCCAGTGAAACGGTCGCCAGCGCATCATGAGCGTCACATGTAGTCATTTCCTTACATGGCAAGCATTTCACGATTACCATGTTTGCACCTGTCATAGACTTTGGTCAACTACTCACGTCACGTAATACCAAACTTTGTATATGTGAAGCTAGCGAAACGGCAGTGAGTGCACTATGATGGTAGCAGGGACCAATGTTTTAAATCCCACGCATGTCATCATCACATGGGGAGTGTCATTTACCTTTGCCATATATTCACATCACCCAGTGCCTAATTTGATATATGTGAAGCTAGCGAAACGGCCGTGAGCGCTCTTTGAGTGTGGCATGTAGTCATGTTTTACTTGTCACGCATGTCATGATTATCATGTTTGGACGTCGTCAATTCACGTCAAGCTTCGTATATGTTAAGCTAGTGAAACCAGCGCGAACGCACATTGAGCGTAGATTGTAGCCTTGTTTTATTGACACACATGTCATTATTTTCATATTTGGACGTGTCATTCACCTTCGGTGTCCGTTCACGTCACGTATTACCAAATTTGGTATATGTAAGCTAGCGAAACAGCCGTGAGCACATCATCAGCGGGACATGTAGCCGGGTTCTCACATTCATACACAATTTTCACGTTAGGAGATGTCCCTTATGTTCGCTATGCAGCCATGTCTTACCATATTAGTTCTGGAAGACGTCATCTGGATGAAACCACCATAAGAGTAGCAAGACAAGAAATGTAATTGATGACATTCATGACATACGTGTCAACATTTTCATCTTATGACAAATCAGTTATGCTCGTCATATTATTATGTTATTCCTTATCAAGTTTGGCATCGATACCATTATTGAACCGACCTAGAGGGCTGAAAGTCCTAAGCATATAGATAGATAGATAGATAGATAGATAGATAGATAGATAGATAGATAGATAGATGATAGATAGATAGGTAAATAGACAGATAGATAGATAGATGATAGATAGATAGATAGGTAGATAGACAGATAGATATATAATTAGATAGATAGATAGATAGATAGATAATTACATAGATAGACTGAAAGTAACTTAAATTTGCTAAGAAATGCTTCGAATTTAAAAGTTTGCAGGTATAGCGTAGCACCAGAAAGCACAAGACTGGGTTATTGGCGGAGCTGCGGCGATGGCGTAGTGGTTAGAGCATCCGCCTCGCATGCAAGAGGTCCGTGGTTCAAATCCCGGTACCGCGCAGTTCCCAACCGGGTTAAAAAAAATCGGCGTAATGATGAAACTGCATTAAGAGGCCTGGGCTGCGGCCTCACCGGCAAACACAGCCGAGAACGCACTCCCTCACCAGAGAAGGATTGGCCACTCTGGTGCAGTATCTGGCCACTACCTCCCACATGCTTACGTCCAATAACTCACGGCCCTCAGTCCCCAGCAGCTGCGAAGCAACTGACCACGGCGGCGGTCAGATCTGCAACGCAGCAGAGGGTGCTAAGAATCTCTGGATCCGGACAGGCCGCCATTGGAACCTGAACTTGGCAACATTTAACGCTAGAACCTTATATAGTGAGGGAAGTCTAACTGTACTATTCCAGGAGATAGAGGGTATTAAATGGCATATAATAGGGCTCAGTGAGGTTCGGAGGACAGATGAGGCCTATACGATGCTACAGAATGGGCACGTCCTTTGCTACAGGGGCTTGGCAGACAGAAGAGAACTGGGAGTGGGGTTCTTAATTCACAGAAACATAGCTGGCAACATAGAGGAATACTATAGCAATAATAAAAGGGTGGTAGGTATCGTAATTAAACTGAATAACGGATACAAAATGAAGGTAGTACACGCTTACGCGCCTACATCCAGCCATGATGACGCTTCAGTTGAAAGCTTCCATGAAGACGTGGAATCGGCAATGAGTAAGGTAAAAACACAGTATACTATAGTGATGGGCGACTTTAATGCAAAGGTACATCGGTACTAGAAACGCCAGAGGAGAGCTACTAGTAGAATTCGCAGAACGCAATAATTTACGGATTTGGAATACCTTCTACCGAAAACGAGAAAACCGCAAGTGGACATGGAGGATCCCTAATGGCGAAAATAAGAACGAAATAGACCTCAAATTGAGTGCACACCCTGGAATCGTGCAGGATGTGGAAGTGATTGACAAGGTACGATGCAGTGACCATAGAATGGTACGGTCTTGAATTCGCCTAGACTTGAAGAAGGAACGACAGAAACTGATACGCAAAAAGCCAATCAATCAGCTAGCACTGAGAGCGAAATTACAGGAATTCAGAGTGTCGCTGCAGAACAGGTACCCGGCTCTTAGAAAGGAAGCCAACCTTAGCGTAGATACAATGAATGATAATCTGATGAGTATAATTACGAAGTGTGCAGTGGAAGTTGGAGGCAGGGTAGTTAGACAGGACACTGGCAAGCTTTCCCAGGAAACGAAGAACCTAATTAATAAGCGTCAAATCATGAAAGTGTCAAGTACAAAAGACAAAATAGAACTGGCAAAGCTCTCGAAGTTGATTAATAGACGTAAGGTATGCGATGTAAGAAGGTATAACATGGAGAGAATTGAACACGCTCTGCAAAACGGAGGAAGTGTCAAAGCATTGAAGAGGAAACGTGGGATAGGCAAAAGTCGGATGTATGCACTAAGGGACAAAGAAGGCAAAATAACTACCAATAGAGATAGGATAGTTAAAATAGCGGGGGAGTTTTACAGAGATCTGTACAGTAGCCGAGACAACCACGACCCTAATACTATAAGAACTAGTAGTAACCCAAATTACACCCCACCAGTAATGATAGAAGAAGTCAGAAAAGCTTTGGAAAGCATGCAAAGGGGCAAAGCTGCTGGTGAGGATCAGGTAACATCAGATCTGCTGAAAGATGGAGGACAGATTGTCTTAGAAAAACTAGCCACCCTGTTTACGAGTTGTCTCCTCACGGGAAGAGTACCAGAGTCTTGCAAGAACGTTAACATTATCTTAATTCATAAAAAAGGAGATGACAAGGAGTTGAAGAATTACAGGCCGATCAGCTTGCTCTCTGTAGTATACAAGCTATTTACAAAGGTAATTGCTAACAGAGTAAAGAAAACATTAGAATTCAATCAACCAAAGGAACAAGCAGGATTTCGAACAGGCTACTCAACAATTGACCACATTCATACTATCAATCAGGTAATAGAGAAATGCTCTGAGTATAACCAACCACTATACATAGCCTTCATAGATAACGAGAAGGCGTTTGATTCAGTAGAAATATCAGCCGTCATGCAAACACTGCGGAATCAGTGCGTAGATGAAGTATATATAAACATTCTGGAAGAAATCTACAGGGGATCAACTGCTACCATAGTGCTTTATAAAGAAAGCAACAGAATACCAATCAAGAAGGGTGTAAGGCAGGGGGACACAATTTCCCCAATGCTCTTTACCGCGTGCTTACGGGAGCTTTTCAGAAGCCTAGAATGGGAACAGTTAGGGATAAGAGTCAATGGAGAATACCTTAGTAACCTGCGCTTCGCCGATGACATTGCATTGCTGAGTAACTCGGGGGACGAATTGCAACTCATGATTACGGAGTTAGACAAGGAGAGCAGAAAGGTGGGTCTTAAAATTAATCTGCAGAAAACGAAAGTAATGTACAACAACCTCGGAGGAGCAGCGCTTCGAGATAGGTAATAGTGCACTTGAAGTTGTAAAATACTATGTCTACCTAGGCCAGGTAATAACCGCAGAGCCGAACCACGAGATTGAAGTAACTAGAAGAATAAGAATGGGGTGGAGCACATTCGGCAAGCACTCTCAAATTATGACAGGTAGATTGCCACTATCCCTCAAGGTATATAACAGCGGTATCTTGCCGGTACTTAGCTACAGAGCAGAAACCTGGAGACTTACAAAGAGGGTTCAGCTTAAATTGAGGACGATGTGCGAGCAATGGAAACAAAAATGGTAGGTGTAACCTTAAGAGACAAGAAGAGAGCAGAGTGGATTAGGGAAGAAACGGGGGTTAAGGATATCATAGCTGAAATCAAGAAGAAGAAATGGACATGGGCAGGGCATGCAGCGCGTAGACAGGATAACCGCTGGTCATTAAGGGTAACTGACTGGATTCCCAGAGAAGGGAAGCGGGTTAGGGGGAGACAGAAGGTTAGGTGGGGAGATGAGATTAAGAAGTTTGCGGGTATAAATTGGCAACAGCAACACAGGACCGGGTTAACTGGCGGAACACGGGAGAGGCCTTTGTCCTGCAGTGAACGTAGTCAGGCTGATGATGATGATGATGATGATGATGATGATGATGATTGGTGTATCATCGGAGCGACATTTCTCCTGCAGTGTGCGTTGTCAGACTTAGGATGATGATGATGATGATGATGCATTGGGTATTTATTTAGCTTCCAGGTGGACCAATAATGTGTCTCTGGAGCCAACTGATACGAGTGCGAGGGTATCGACTACGACAAATGCTGCAGTAAGCAACACCGGAAGACGATGGCGTTGAAGTGCCGTGGAAATCAGTTTTGTGCAGTCAGTAAAGCGCAAGTCTGGAGCAGAAGGCCTTCGCGGCTTTAGCTGAGAACTCTGCCTTTGGCGCTTTCGAAGTTGAGCGCATAGTAGCTGAACTGGCTGCCGTACACACACCGAAGCAGGACCAAAATAATCGTACCTTTGCCGGATCCACCCAGCAGTAAGAAGTTGCTCGCCAGCACGGCCTAGCATGGCAAGCATATTCACCGGATAGTCACCAGTCCGTAAATCATGTGCCCTTCGCTGAAACAGACACTGAGTTGCGAAAACAATTTCGAGAAAGTCTGCTCAGTGTTTCATGCATGCTTCAAAAGCGTCTGTGGCATGTGTGTAGATTGCAGGATGTTCTAGTGTGTGCAAAGCAGTGCCTACGGAACATGTATATCTGTCTCGAGTCGTTCGTTGTTGTGATGGACAAGTGTCATCAGACGTGAGCATCGGCATTTCAACGTCGAAGGTTGGTGTACGCACTATACACAACTAGACATAATACATATAAATGTGCAATAAACCTTCAACTTCTTTTTTCAGTACACAGTTCCTTTTGGTGTGTTATGCTAATTTCTACGTCGGGGGATTAACCAAGTTTTTTTTTCATTTGATCACAGGAGCTGTTAATAATTTGAGCGGTTTTAAAATTATTTGGAAAGCTTAGTTATCAGACCTCTTACTTCGGGGAAAATGTTTCTTTTATGCACTTACTTGAACTTTCAGCCTTCCTAAAGCTTGCTTCTGCCAGAGTTTCTGACGGCACACTGTGGTAGGTGGGTGCAATATGCGGTAAATTTCTTCAGGCTAAAACTCAAGCTTCAAAAACATACTTGCGTTCTCAAAAGCTGGACTGTGACAATTCAAATACGTTTATTAATGCCGACCAGCCACCCACACTTCGCGTATTTAAAGAGCACCACGCACATGCTCAGGTAGGTGTTAAAAACTTTCATGAAACAATCAACAACCGTTGTCGATGGAATGAAATGAAGATCTTAATGTAGGCGCACGTACAACGGCTGAGGCGGTAGCAATCAAGGCAGCGTAAAATCACCGCGGTGAATATGACAAGAAATGAAATTTCCTTGTGAACAGGCTTGCTACACATTTTACTTTATCTGCAGAGGCAAGCAACGTGGGGGCAGGCGTCTTTGCTCTGCGCTTGGCAGTGTGCGTGGGCTTCTGTCAACGCATTGATCGCGCATTCTAGTTCTAAACCAGTGCACTTGTGTCTGCATAAAAAAATTTGTAAGAGCTTCAAATATTTGTAAGATCGCTTCAAAATACAAGATGACTCACAATGCAAGTAATCGAAGCGTAAGTACCTTCACGGGGCGTTGTGGTACGCATCTTTCTGGTTTAACGTACTGAAATGCTAATGTGAAATACACTGAGATTTCCGACAATTCACAATTGTGATATTTAGGTAAAGCTAGTTGAGGCATTCTATCTGTCAAATATTAACAAAAAATTTGAATGATACCTGTATTCATAATAACCATTGGTGAATAATTACCGCTGTGGCTGCAGAAAGAGCGACATCCTCTCAACAACGCGCTCAGCTTCTTTTTGCGCGCTGAGTCACTCTTCTTTGTGACGGCATCCTCGCTGAGCCTCAGCTCGGGCAGATAATTTAGCATGAGCCGAGCTGGCAAGAACATTTTACAGTTTCAGCCACTCACCGTTCATAGAGAATCGGCTGCAAAAATTATACGTGTACCGGACAATTTATCGACGCCACCTGTGTGGCTGCTTGAAAGAAAACCTTGACATTCTCGTGGCTCGTTTGCCGGGTTTCTGCCTGAAACAGCTCGTTTTAACAACGCTTCAAGCATAATAATAATAAGTGTTAAAGGCGAACTCACTCGCTGCTTTGGTGTAGCTGCTGAGTAATCCTTTTTTACGACGTCGAGCTCCGCAGCCGTAAACTACAATACGATTCCACAATGACCAAGCACGTCGATACGCCAGAAGCCTCCTCCACGCCGGCATGTGTCCTGTTCTCTGGTGCACTTTGTCTGCGTGACCCATCAGTCTACAACGGCACTGAAGATAGTAGTTTCGAGGACTGGCTCGCAGTGTGAATTAAAAGTTGGGTGACCCTTCGAAACTAATTCATATCAACTTCTACCTCACAGATCTGGCTAACTTATGGTTCACCAGCCACCAAGCCAATATCTTCACCTGGTTAATACCTGCTCGATCTTCAAAGAGACCAAGGCCTAGTTTTTTTGTCGCCCAGCTCTATGCAAAGTTTGCGCAGAACATGGCCTGCGTGGATATTTTAACAATTTGGTGAGAGATTGGCGAGCTACATTGACGATGTGATCAACCTCTGTAGGCAAGTGTATGCGATTTTGATGGAGGCCGACAAATTGAAGCATATATAGCAAGACATTGAGAACGACGCTTTTCATATGTTTGTGGCCAAAGACCCATAGACCAGCACCACAGCGATTTAGCTCTGTAAGTTTGGATGAGCTGCGCAAGCAGGGAATTTTCTCACATAGCAGTAGTACGCAAATACAGGACTTCTCATTTCTCAAGTCGTCACAAACCAGTGGTTCAGACTCTATTGCATTGATGCCTCAAAGTACCTAATGCATATGTGAGGAAGCTGCTCGACATCTCTTTTTTGTGGCTGCCATCAACGAGACCTCCACTGCACTGGACCAATCGCTTCACCATGTTACCCAGAAGCAAGGTCTCTTTGCTCACTATTCCCCCATGTCACCAGTACAAGTTATTGCACCACTTACTTATGTATTACTGCCTCCCGACGTCGTAATCAACAGGCACCCTCTTCAACCAGCGCCGCCACCAAATGCTAAAGGTCGCCACTTACAGATTATTCACTAAATCCACACTTATCTCCCCCTCGAGAACCTATGAAACCTTGACGGACACCGAATAACCGGCCCATCTGCTACACCTGCGGTATTCCGAAGCATTCCACTCGCTATTTTCATCGCCGTGGATTTTATTTTCGTATAGCGCAATGGTGCCGGAACATCCCTCAGCAACCGGAACACCATGTTACGCCTGATGCACCCGATTCCCCTTTCCGGAGACGAGATTCCAGCTCCCATCAACATACTTTGCTCCACCGCCACTCTCTTTCCACCCTGCTTCGCCGTTTCAGCCGCACCCAGCAGGAGAACAAACAGCCGCACTTCCTGAGGCAAGAACTGTGCGACCAACTAAATTTGCAAGGCTTCATCTTTCGCTCTCGAAGAAGATTGCACTGCTTGTCGACACTTTCGCCACAACCACTCTTACCGACACAGGTACTGCTAATTGAGTAATCAGTGAAGTGTTACGCCATGAACAGAACAAAATGATGACTCTACTGCTTGCAACTTTCTTGCGCACAGACAATTTGCAGCACACGATACTTTCGGCGATATTCACTGCTCTTTTGTGATTCAAGGTGTGTTTTACCTCGTCTGATTTGTCACCCTTACACATCCACCTTAATATAGCATCCTGGAATGTGACTTCCTTATCGTTAATCACGCGGTGTTCCACTGCACTGGTGCAAAACTACTTTTGTCTCAATTCAGTACCACAGCCATACTTCCCCTTCCTCACGCGAAAAGGTAATTGTCACCTCTGACGTTGTCATGTCCGCTTTCTTTCACGCCATGGTGTTCATTTCTTGTAATTCCGTTCCCAATTAATCTGCCCTAGTTAAGCCATCGAAGGAATGAGCTCGTCGCCTGAACGTTGTCGTTCCGCTTGCCGTGAACACGCTTGCCTGTGGTTCTAGTGCCGTGTACGTGGGCGATCCATCCCCTTGTCTTTGTACCTTATCGCATGGAGATTTTATCGGACGCCTTGATGCTTATCATGTCATCTTTTCTTTCGCTGTGCCTTTCTATGCGGCATCGACGTCATTGGCTGCTGTTATGGCTGCCGCACTACCCTCACTACCTGACAAGTACGTTCTGTTGCGCAGCATTAACACCACTCTTACAGAAGACCAGCACAGTCAGGTAATTCAGCTATTTCACAGTTTTCTTGCAGTTTTCGTGCATTGACACCACTCTTACAGAAGACCAGCACAGTCAGGTCATTCAGCTATTTCACAGTTTTCGTACATTTTAACGGACAACCTCTCTTCGTGAGCACGTCAGTTGTTCACGATATTGACACTGGTCATCATGCTCCGTAGCACTAGCGTCCCTACCACATCTGTAAGGCGGAGTGCGACGTCATCACTCAACACGTCGATGAGATGCTGCAACGTTGTCTCATTAAGCCCTCAAACACTCCTTGGGCTTCTCTGGTGGCGTTCTTGAGCGGAAAAAATGGCTCCATATTTTTTGACAAATTATTGGCGATTAAACAAGCTAAGAGGCAAGGATGTTTATTTCTTGCCACGCCTTGATGACGTCCCAAACAGCCTTCAAGAACGGAGTTTTTTTTCATTATCGAAGCATTTTAGCGAACCTCGGTGACTTTCAGCGTATCTATCTATCTATCTATCTATCTATCTATCTATCTATCTATCTATCTATCTATCTATCTATCTATCTATCTATCTATCTATCTATCTATCTATCTGTCTGTCTATCTATCTATCTATCTATCTATCTATCTATCTATCTATCTATCTATCTATCTATCTATCTATCTATCTATCTATCTATCTATCTATCTATCTATCTATCTATCTAGCCGCTATGACTTTAGCTCCCCTGGCCGTCTCGATAATGGTATCGATACTAAGATTGGTATGTAAAATATGACTGCATGGCAGGCGTAATTGACTTGTCATAACAAGAAAAGTATGGCACGTATGTCATGAATGTTTTGATTTACATTTGATGGCCTTGCTCTTGCGGTGGTTTCGTTCACATGACAATTTGCAAAACTAGTATGGTATGGCATGGCATGAGTGCATAATGAACATAAGTAACAGACCATAACGTGGATATCATGTCAGGCGTGTCATGATTAAAATGTTATGACAAGTATTGACTAGAGGCCACGCTCATGGTGTGCTCGCGGTCATTTCGCTAGCTTCACGTATACGAAATTTAGTATTACGGGATGTGAATGGCTGACGAAAGTATATGACGGATGCAAACATGATAATCTTGAGATACGTGTCGTAAAAACATGACTACATGCCACGCTCATGATCCTTACGTGATCTTTTCGCTATTTTCCCTTATACAAACTGTGGCGTCACGTGACATCAATGAACGTTGAATGTTATGACTGATGAACACATGGCAATCATTACATGCGTGTCATGTGATACAGGACTAAAAGCTACGCTCTTAGTGCTCTTGCAGCCGTTTCGAAAGCTTCATATATACCAAATTTCGTATAAAGTGACGTAGATAAATGACGAAGGTAAAGAATTTGTCTGTACGTGATAATCTTGATGTGCATGTGGTTTAAAATATGACTACATGCTATGCTATTAGCGTGTTCGCAGCCGTTCCGCTCACTTTATATATACGAAATTTGCTATTACGTGACGTGAACAGACGACAAAGGTAAATGACACAATCAAATATAGTAATCATGGCGTAGAAGTCGTGTACGACAAATGTATTCAGTGCTAATGAGTGCAAAACGCACCAAAAAAACAGGCATACACTATACTTCAACACTGGAAGGTAACAATTGGTTACCTTACATGGTATTCTTGTGTTTACTCGCGCTGGCCCCACGCGACATTTTCCTAGGTCATGTAGTACCACTACGCCACTCAAACGGGGAACAAAGCACGCTTCACGATATTACTGAATACGACCGCTGTTGTCCCTTCGACAATCAGCATTGATCATATTTGTCGATCAATTAAGTATAGTACTTGTTTTGACGCATCTTAAGCAATTATTGCTATGTCTATGGTTTTTCTTAAGGCGTCTTGTGTCAAAACAATGTTCCTGCCTCTCAATGGAGTGCCTAAAGCTTTCGGGCCGGAATTTCAAGCGACTGACGTGAATGTGAGAAGCAACGATGATGGCGTGTTCACTACGTGTCCACCTTTCATCCGTTCTTTAACTGAGCTTCGCAATTGTTCTGTTTAGCGCAGCAGTTTTGCAATAGGGAGTGAATACTCAGAAGCGGGCCGGTAAGACGACGGCACCTAGGTATGCGAGTGTATATTGTTTGCAGGCTGATGTGTTGCGTTGTACTTATATCGAACAGAAATTATCGGTGCTGAAGCAGGTATGGTGGCTAATGTATCCATGACCATAGATGGCTGTATTGAATTTCTCAATGCAGCAAGACTACCAAGTAGAAAATTGCACGCTAATTTGGTTTACAGCGATCGTCGTTACGGCGACTGCCGCTTGTCTATAATTTGCGCGGTCTGGTCTCACATGCAGATCGGTTTTCGTAGTATATGACCTAGTCATGCGAGCCGCTATTTTTCATTAGCTTCCTGAACGAGGGAATCCACCCACCGTGACCAGGACAGTTTACGTTTAGGAAATTGCTTCTTCCCTTTTTTAAATAAGAACAATTTGCCCACCACCATTTGGAATAATTATGAAATTTGTGCTAAATATTTTACAAGCCTAATATCTGAGATACGATCAAAATGTTACGCTCTGCGTTCACTCGAGAGGTGCAGTACCACAGAAAGCGGTGACTAGTGGGTAGAAACTTTAATGGCTACTGCAAGTTTAAGGTACGAAGCCGGCTTTGACAAACAAGATTTCCCTTTAAAGAATGTGCCGTTGTTGCCTTTACCTCAGACTGGCACATATGTATCAAGACACATAACAACACGAGTGAGATATATGTGCTTGAGTGCACGCCCTTTTCTTTGAACTGCGCCGAATACGGGCAATATTTTAGTCCCCCTAGAGTTTGAAATAATGAGATTTCGCTGCATCCTATGTGTGCTTCAGGAATTCATACAATGTGCCGTTTGAACAAATCACATTAACATTGGCGCTTGGGATAGTCTTCCCAAAAATAAGTCGGGATGACTGGGGTTAAAAACCAAGCAGAAACATAGACCACTATTTTACTCACTGCATTCAGAACCATAGGCACACATACTTAGCAAAAAAACTGGGCAAAAGTCATGCATCTTCGGTATCACCGCAGACTCTTGATGATTGAAGGCAGTGCGCAACGACTTCACATCCCCTGACACTGTATATTTTTTCACGCAGCTTGACTGAGGCGTTCACCGCAAAACTGAATTTTGGAGCGAAAATACGATTGGATCCGTTGGTGGCCGGCTGCATCAGCTACTGGTGGCGGAGTCAAGGACACTGCTCGTGCGCATGTCACGCGGCTTCTGGACCCTGCGTATATAAATGGATCACCCACAGAGTGATCTTCCAGTTTGGCAGCAGTGCGCAATGACATCACATCACCTGACACTGTATATTTTTTCAAGCAGGTGAGCGTTGTTCTACTTGTGTTAAAACTATTAGAGTTGATTTTTGCACTGCTGCCAAACTACTGTGCCTGTGTTCCCAGATATGACGAAGGATATTAGCAAAGTGTTTGAGGATGTTAAGCGAAAAATTCGGACCGAGCTTCATGGTTTCGAACAGAGCATTGATCACTGTAGTGAGACTTGTGACAATGCCAATTGGCTCTCACTAGAACTGAAGGCTTTGCGTGAGGAACTAGCAACAAGACGGAAGGCAAACGAGCAACTTGTGACAGGAAACTGACAGCTACAAGCAAAAGTGGAAGAGCTCGAACAAAACACCCGAGCCAACAACCTTGAAATGAGAGGTGCGGCAAATGAAGGAGAGCTACTTCAAATTGTGAAAAAAGTATGTGGCGCAGTCCAGGTACCAATCACGGAATTTGACATTGACACCTGCGCCCCGCCACGGTGGTCTAGTGGCTAAGGTACTCGGCTGCTGACCCGCAGGTCGCGGGATCAAATCCCGGCTGTGGCGGCTGCATTTCCGATGGAGGCGGAAATGTTGTAGGCCCGCGTACTCAGATTTGGGTGCACGTTAAAGAACCCCAGGTGGTCAAAATTTCCGGAGCCCTCCACCACGGCGTCTCTCATAATCAAATAGTGGTTTTGGGACGTTAAACCCCACAAATCAGACATTGACACCTGCCTTAAGATGGGCATATCTAAGGAAGAAACTAGAAGCATTGTTCTCCGTTTTCTGCGACGTGACAAACGAAATGCTGTTCTCAAGAAAGCCAGAAAAGTAAGGCGCTCGGCTTAACACATCAGCATCAATATTTGTAAATGAAAACTTGCCCCGTCAGGATAAACAGTTGCTTGGTTCTGTTGTGGCTAAGAAACGAGAAATTGGCTGGTGATTCGTTTGGCCGCAAGGAGAGAAAATCTTTCCGAGGAAATCGGAAATATCGGAGAGACTTGCAATCTGATGTCGGGGAGATATAGATAAGGTGCATTGTTCATTAACTGAGAATTGGGGCTTTTTAACTACCCCTAAATAGACAATGCTTAAGATTGCCAATCATATGATCAAGATAAACTTTAGCACGTCTTCAAATTGCTGTCTAAATAATTCACTGCATTACATAATAATGTTCGTAGCATTAGACATGAACAAGTGACATCGACCTGTTCCTGAATAATTTTGAGAGCATATTGTCACGGGGTCGTGACGTGGCCGAAGACAGGAGACTTCTTGTTGGGGTTTAGCTGTTTATTGTGGCGAACCTGTGCCCGGTAAACGGAAAGTCCAATTACAGCAGCAGTCTCGCACAGATAGCAGTCTCGGACTGATAGCGGCGAACGGAGCGTCGGCCTTTGATCAACAACAACTGACAAGCGGTGAAGCGCGTCGGTATTTATACTCTTGCCATCGAATGTTCTAGCGTTATCGCTGGCGGTGGCGTAGGTTCCAGAACAATCTGTACCGTTCGCACACTGGGCGTGATTTTATCGAAATGATCTACTGCAGTCCGGAACCTTCTCGAAAACTGCAGGCGCGGTTTGCGCTGAGAATCGTGTGGTGTTTTGGGACGATAACGAAAACTTGGGAAATGGAACGTGGGAATATTGCATTTCGGAATATTGGCTTAATTCGAAAGATAGCCCACCACAGTTCACGAATAATGTTCATAATGGCATTGTTCGTTCTTCAAAGCGGGGTAGTGGCATCAGTATATATGTTAAAGACACCCGCTTTCATGACGTTATTGAGAGTATGACGTTAGTGAACTGTATCGCGCCTCAAATCGAATGTCTTACAAGGTGTGTGAAAAATGTAATAGTTGCGGCTGTTTATCGACCTTCCACTGAGTATAGGTCTGAACTTTTCACTTATATTGAAAAGCTATTGTGTGAACTTCATTTGATGTGCTGTCCATTCCTTGACATGGGTGATGTAAATGTTGACATGCTCAGTGGGGACGCATCTTGCGAGCAGCTGAAAACGATTCTAAACTCCTATGCTTGTTTTAATGTCTTCACACAACCTACACGTCTTACCGACTACAGCACAGCTTTGCTCAATATTAGTATCACAAACGCCCCCAGTAATAATTGAACCATCGGTATATTATCACTCGACGTCAGTGATCTCCTGCCTATTTTCACATTTTTGCCACTTGACAGTGTGAGGCGGAACTCTGATGAAGAGCCATATTATCGTAGAATGAACTTCGATCAGCTTAACAAATGTTATCATGTGTTGGAAGCTAAAAAGTGGAACTTTGCTCACTCAGAAGACCCCGATAAAGCATGCCATCTTTTTATGAAGCCCTTAGAGTTATCTATGACGGAAGTTTCCCACTTGTTTCATCCAGTAGGTATAAAAAAAATCGCAAACCTTGGATATTTTGGTAAAAAGAGAATGTACCACGCATTTGTACAGGCACGTGATGCCACTCTACTTAGCAATTTTGAAAAAAAAAACGTAATAATTAAATGGCGACTTCGAAAAAATCTAGGACCTACTACTATCAAAATCATTTTCTGGTATATAGCTAATGAACCTAGAAAGCTGTGGAACGAAGTAAACAATTTATCTGCCAACTCGAAAGTTAAACGTCGTATTAGCAATACAGTTTTTGCTCATGGTAAAACGGAATCTGAAGCACTCACAAAAATGAATGAATACTTTACTAATGTGGGTGCACTACAAACAAATCTCACTTCTGAGGCCTGTCATGTCGTACATAAACGTGCAAGCTTGCTGCAGTCAAGTAGTTTATTTCCTACAAGTCCACAAGAGGTCAAAAAATTAGTAGGTAAAACAGAACCGATGTTTTTACAGGAATTGATGAATTATGTGCCTTGCCCTCTAAATATGTATTGACTCCTATATCTTTACCATTAACACATAATATTATTTGAATGCTTGAAACTGGCATCTTTCCCTCAAGTCTAAAGCTTGCTCGCATATGCTTAGTATATAAGGGTGGCGCTGTTAATGATATATGTATCACAGGCCAATGTCTCTGCTACCCGTGTTATCTAAAGTATTTCAGAATGTCGTAAACTTGCTCCTCGTCAATTTAATAAATAAGCACCATGTGTCAAAAGACGCAAAGTATGGCTTCCAGAAAAATAAAACTACTGAGCTAGCTGTAGTGGCGGCGTGTGCTGCCGATGAATGAACGACTACGCAACTTTAGTGCCCATCGGAACAAAAGCCCCTTTATTCCAACTTGCGCATGCTTATATATATAAACAACACTGGCGCCATCTGCGGCAGTGATCGCGGAACCGAAACCAAATAGACAAATGTACAACAAATTCCCTTCCTTAAGAACAGCTGTATGGATTATATATTTATTAGGTTAGTATGTTAGCACATATTCAAAAACACTATACAAAATGAAACTGTACAATGAAAGTAACTATTTTAGTACTAAAAATCACATAATTTGCAAAAGGAATCCACCACACTGGATACGTCCGTTTCATTCGCTTCAGCACTACTTCTCTTGCTACACCTTGTAACCATAACGCTCTGGTGGTAGTCTCTTTCTTGGTGGTTGCACACTGCATTGCAGTGTGACTGCTCCTGGAGACTTGGCTGACTGCGTGGCAGCAGGCGACCTGTGTGCCTGTGCAGCTGAAGGAGACGTAGGTGCCTGCACAGCGAACGCAGGAGACTTGGGCACCTGCGCAGCGTATGCAGGAGACGTGGGTGCCTGCGCAGCGTACGCAGAAAACATGGGTGCCTGCGCAGCCGAAGGAGCAGTTGCTGAAGCCCTCGTAGTTATCTCTGGGGTGGGGCCCCCGCATTTAGGCAGAGATCCCTAGCTCTACTGTTTCCTCCCCACGTATAAAGGGCGGCACAAGCTCGTGGCACCTTTGAGAACTTGGATGCATTCCATGTTTTGCCGTCAGCCAGGCGAAGAGAAGATGATCCCTTCCTGCTGATCACTTCTCTTGGGTGGCTGAATTCCAGGCCACCTTTATATATAGTGGTGGGTTTCTTCACTCTGACGAAGTCACCAACGTCAACTCTGGTTTCTCTTGCAGCCCTCCGAGTGTCCGTGTATTGTTTGCTGCTCTATTGGTTTTACGTTACCGGCTCACGAAAACACCGGAGTTCCGAGTTAGGGTCATCAAAGAAGGTTACCAACGGATGCCCGACGACATCCAACTGAGTTCTTGGCAGCCGCCCGTGTAGAAGAGCTAAACCCCTTGCCGTTGTAGCATGAGGCGTGCATCGGTAAATACCCAGACACTTTGTTACTGCCTTGCGTAAAAGTCGCGGCTCAAGAACCACCACTTGCATGAAGGTTTTTTATACTCTGTTAAAGCGTTCCGCTTAGCCGTTTGCTTGTGGATAGTATATTGACGAATGTGTGAACTAGATGACGCGATCTTGAAGAAATGCCTCAAACTCCCGAGATGCAAACTGTGGACCATTATCGCAAGTAACCTCTTCTAAGTAGCCTCCGCGTGCGAACACAGAGACTAAGAAGCGTATTGCTGTGCTGGTTGTCATCTCGCTACAGAAATGCACTTCGGGTCATTTCCAAAAGTAATCTACAAACGTGATTGTATATCTGCAATCGTATGGCGCCCTTTCTAATGGGCCTACAATATCCATGCCTAGTTTGAGCCACAGCTGCTCTTGAAAGGGGACCGACGGCGAGGGTGTAGATTGCACCTTCACGCTTGTCTGCTTCCTGGCATATGCTACACATATGGATAGCTAGCTCGACTTGGCCGTCCATGCCCGGCCACCAATACTTTTCTCGCAGCCGCGCTTTTGTTCGCACCACTCCGAAATGCGACTCATGTGCTGCAGCGATTACCTGCTGCGTGAATGATGTGGGAACCACAAGCCATTCGCTAGGTAGACCCTTCAAGCAACAACCGCGCGCGCACGTTCCGAGATAATACGCCCGCAACGAACTGTTCACGCAAAGAATCTTCCTGAGAAGGAAAAAAACACGTAGCAGAAAGCTCACGTAACGCGGTAATGTACTCATTGATTGCTTCACCGACTTGCTGCACGTGCCTACAGAATCGGTGCCGTTCGACCACAACATTTGTTGTTGTCGTGATGTGCGCATGCAGCGTTGCCACAGCGGTATCGTACGACGACGCTCCATGCTGTGTCTGAGAAGTGTCTTTGACAGCTCCCGAATTCGTATCAGTAGTTGGCTCACCAGACTTTGAGTTTGCCGAAGATTAAAGCGGTAGTGTGTAAAATATGCCTTCTACACCGAGGCTGTGGATTAGGAGAGCCTTGCGATGGTCGGACGCTCCCTGGATTTCGTGCCGACCGGTTGTGCGCCCGCGCGCTCCGCGCGCTCGCGACCTTCGGCGTCATCGTAGCGCTGGCCGACTGGGCTCGTACTACGTCATCTCCTGTCGCCGACGACCTTCGACGACAGCGCAGCTCTGATTTACTGGTCCTGCTCTACGCCATCTACAGACGCCGACACCATCTCTCGCAAGTGTACCCCGTCCTCGGACTCCAGTGACCGTTTTTCCATCTTTCCTGTCTCTCCTATCCCCTCAGTTTGTTGTTGCTTCTTCTTCCTCTTTCCTATACCTTTACTTCTACCCTTTTATCCCTCCTTACCCCCATCCCTTTGTGAGCTCTGTGGCGGTGTCGCTCACTGAAGCAGACAATAACGGGGCTCACTTTTCTCTTCCTTTCTCTCAAGAACCACTTCAGACGGTCCGGCTCACAGTCCGAAACGCCAGATGCGAGCAGAAAATTGCCGAACATGCGGATCCATTGCGTCCAGGCAACAGGAGGGCGGCCAGGCTGGGCAGGAACGGGGGCGGTGGTGCCAGTCCGAAAACACTCATGGCGCGGGAAACAGTCGGCGAAAATGACGAAAATCACACCCCCTTCTAAACGAGCACCCTCGTCGCCAATGTAGTGGCGGCGTGCGCCGCCGATGAATGAACGACTAGACAACTTGAGTGCCCATCGGAACAAAAGCCCTTTTGTTCCAACTTGCACGTGCTTATATACATGAAACCACTGGCGCCACCTGTGGCAGTGATCGCGGTACCGAAACCAAATAGACAATTATACAACACTAGCTTTATTACATGTTGAGGATAAAATATAACATGACTTTGAAAACAAACTTTACAGTGCAGGTCTTTTTATTGATCCAAGAAAAGCATTTGATTACGTTAATTATTACATTTTGCTATTGAAACTTAATGATTGTGACATTCGTGGAGTCACCTTAAACCTTTTAAAGAGTTACCTTTCTTGTAGAAAACAGTGTATTAAAATTGATAATTTTACCTCTCAGCGCTCACATTTATTCAGCTTGAGAATAGGATCAACGAATATCTTGTTCAGTTGGATGGATGGCGTTATGCAAATAAATTTGCCCCATATATAAATAAATATAATTATGCCCTCTTCAAACCCTTTAATAAACCATGCGCCATCCTGGTTACGCTAACGTTTCAAGTCACTGTTTTAGAGCGCATAGGATGTCAAATTTTTAGGCGTGTGGTTTGAATAAAGGTTGTCCTGAATTACACACAGCAATAAACTCACTTCAGTACTAGGCAAAGCTGTCAGTATTATATTCAAGCTTTCATATTTAATTGCTTTACATCTAAAAAAGCCGATATATTATGCGCCTTTCTACTCCCGGTTATCATATTGCACTCTTGCTTGGGGTACCACAACAACTTCTAATTGCAAAAAACTGGAATTAATGCAATAGTAAGTGCTAAGGCTATTCAAGAATTATTGTGGTGAACCAAAAGACTTACCAACAAATCCCTTATTTATTAAGCATAATTTGCTTAAAGCAAGCAATTTAAATGACTACAAAGTCCTCATGCACATACATAAACATAATTAGCTAGACATCGCACATGAAAGGCCACAACGTTATCTTCTATGCCAAAAGCAGACATCAATACCTCAAACACGTACAAAATATGAAAAATCAGCCCTGACGTATCCAATACCCGCCCTAATAGACAATGTGTCTTTACAAATAAACTTTGATGTTACACTCTATCAATTTAAATAACATATAGGGCTATTTGTATTAAATGAGCGCACGGCCATTACAGAATAGGCTTATGTATGTCGCCATACCATTTTTCTTTCATTATCCAACATTATTATATGTTTAATATGTTCTCATATCCTGCATTTACCTATCTTATTCACTTTCATTTATATGAGTGTGTTGAACGTTAATGTGCATTTTTCTGTAACGTCCGTTTCGTGGTATTAGTGCATTATGTTGTGTTTTTTTATTGATTTTTCTTTCGTGCATTTGTTCTTTATATAACAAGTTGTATAAGTTATTTCGTTTTTTTTCTGTGAGTATATCCAGTTACTGCTGCCTGTACCATCCCCCATGTCTCTTCAACCTGTTTTTAACAGTTTTTATGACTGGGGAACCCCTGACTGTTTTGTGCTGGAAATATATAAATAAATAAAATGAATAAAAGTTACTACTGCAGAAAAAATCGCAAGAATAAAAATTGGCTGGTAACGTGAAGACACTAAGGTGAACTCTCAAACTAATTTTTGAACATGTAGCTTATAGTAACGTGCCTTGTAAAACTGTACGGTTTTCAAAGAAGCCCGGTATAACAGGGCTGCGGCCGATTATTTGTAGTGTCTCGAGAGAATGCTGCACCAGTATGACAATAGCGGCTTTCGTGTATCAATTGTGCCACATCAACCCAACAATATAGACAAAATTTTTACTGGTCGAATTAGAAATTTACAATTTTTCCGCAAAAAGGATCACAACCAAAAAAAAGTCAGAAATTCAAGTTTTCACTTGTCCAATGGCTGCTGTTGTGCTGTTGCAGATCAGTTGAGAAGGGGCTAGTTTTTTTTTTTCAAAAAATAGACCTCCCACCTTCAGTAGCCTCCCTGGCTTCAAGCCTGGAGCCACGTACTCTGAATCAATCTGTACGTACAAAATAGGAAATTTAGAGCTGCAGAAGCATAATGACGAAATTCGCAAAACCTTTGGTCATTCACTCAGTAGTGGTTGAAACATTTAATTGCCATGATACTATTTTTATAGATCATGGTTTTTTCTTTTGATGCTACAAATGAATTTGTCACCTAATTCATTTTCGACCCGTGGGGAGCCATGCCACTCAAAAGTCTACACAGCAGCAACAACCAAAATTGGCTGCAGACCTCACCGCTGGTAGGAATTCGGTCAGGAAACTGGCAAAATGGTTTGCTGATTAGGATATAGGTGAGATGGAGCAGACTGGATTATGAGGAGGACTAAGCGCTGGTGTTCTGTCCCGTTCTGTCTGTTTACTTGGCCATTCCCGCTTGCCCATTATGCTCTATACCTTTTCTAGAATGATGAACAAGCACACACAATCTTCAACACTTCTGCGCGTGTTGCTCGTTATAAGAAAAAATAATTACAAGACGAAAAGCGCAAGCTACATATGCTGGTTTATTTACAGATTTATAATGTTCATGGTTTGATATACATTCATCAGGCAAGTGCGATTCAGTAACGGAACAAAACATGAGCTGTCCTTGGTCTACAGGAAATATGAATACTATATGAATATAGTATGCACATTTTTACGTGTACTTAGAGCAGGTAGTAACCGCGGAGCCGAACTACGAGATTGAAGCAACTTTCTGAAGATTGAAGTACTTTCTGCAAGCAATCTCAACTTATGAAAAGTTGATTGCCACTATCCCTGTAGAGGAAGGTATATAACAGCTCCATCTTACGAGTAGTTACCTGAGAAGCAGAAACCTGGAGGATCACAAAGAGCGTTCGACCTAAGTTGAGAGTGATGCAGCGAGAAATTGAAAAAAAAATGTGGGTGTAATCCCAAGGAACAAGAAGTGCACAGACTGTATCAGAAAATAAATTGATGTTAAGGACACGATCGTCGAAATCAAAAAGAAATAATATTCATGGGCAGGGCACTCAGCGCAAAGCTAACATAACCACTGGTCATTAAGGATCAGTTACTAAATTCTATGGAACGGAAGCGAGTGAAAGAGAGAAAGAATGTCAGGTGGACATATGAGATTAGAAACTTGCCGGGTGTATAGTGGCAGGAGCAAGCACAGAAGCGAGTTGACTGACGGAATATACGAGAAGCTTTTGTCTTGCAAGGGACGAAGTCAGGCTGCTGCTGATGATGATAAATATTTTGGGGTACCGTCAGGTTTTGTGTTCGAGATAATTAGAGGGTAATGGTTTATTCATTAGATCATGCAGAGTGCACACGTATACCTTAGAAAAATTATCTTACATTCACTTAGTTATGTGGGAAGTTATAAAAGTGGTAATGATGATAGGAACTTTTTTATAGTGATGATAAGTACAGAATTCCTATCGATGATGTGGGTGGTATTGCTGTCATAACCACATGATCATTTGTGGTTCTGCATGCCAAATCGCTACAAACGCCTGTCATCATGTCTAGTGAAGGAGTGCATAGGCGGCAACTATATTCCTCGGCAGTAGCCATAGATTGGCGAAAAGAGTGGAACTTAGACTCACTGAAGAAATTCTCCATGCGCTCTGGACTCACTCTCACTCAGAGTCACCTAAATGTTTTGAGCTGAAATCAATCAGACTCACACTCACGAAACTTTTCTTCAACCGCACTCACTCGGACTCAATTTCATCAAAAGAATTCTCGCCTGGACTCACTCAGACTCACAGCTTGATCGGAGTCTGAGTGAATCAAAGGAAGTAGACTGACTCATAAGTCAGTTCGCTCACCTAAAGCAGCGCCATTTAAAACAATTGAGTCCATCATTGGTTCTTTGTTGGAGCTCCATTGAATGTTTAAAATGCGCAGACTTTATTTAAAGTTATAAAGTTTTCACGATGCCTTGCTTGTTCTGCATGAGTTTTCAAGCAGCTTTACAGAATTGCACCAGAGTTGCCTAAATAACGGCGCTCCTGTTATATTTAGCCCTATATGGGCATTTAAAGTTTCACTCACTCATCGTATTACTTGGCTGACTAAGATGTTGGCAGTAAAGCGTTCTCTCACGCTGTTAGTACTAACGTGGGGTCAGCACTGCCATTCGCGGCTAAATTGCGTCAAAGAGGCCACTTTACGGCTCTGTATTGTGATCTAAATTTCATGTTTGCAACGTGGCTTGATTTCCCCTACTTTATAACCTCTATTCTGCCACAGTAAGTATATTTTTATGTATCAGTAAATAAAACGCAGTGTTTCACATCTTCCCAGTCGTGTAAACCGATGTTTGCGCAGGTCGGCCCGCTACCAAAAGGCTGTTGGGCTTAGGTGTACACCAACGCAGTACGCGACGTGCCTGAATATACAGCGTGGCAAAGTTTTGTGCGGGTTGGCGAACCAGTGATTAGCACGCTGCTCATTCTGCCTGACACTTGTGAAATCCGGTAGGCAGAACTGCAACCACTATTGACGTGTCACGAAGATTAGCGTCTATTTAAGAAGTTTTTCTGAGACCGGGCGTAGTTCTATGGTAGAATACTTCATTACCGCGCAGAATGATTGGGTTCGATTCCAGCTGGGACTCTCACATTCATTCTTTGCATTCGTCAGGTGGATGCTACCAACGTCGGGTATTTCTTAACCGTGCGTTAAAATTGCCCTTGTGTGTTCTCATCGTTCCTGGGTAGATACTAAGTGTCTATCTTCTGTGGCACATACCCGCATGCCAATAGCACATACCCACCGGTTGGTATGTGCCATTGTCTGGCGGAAAGTGTTTGATGATATACGCGACGGGATTATGACATTATTCATGTCTTGACCAGCGCATCATATTCTTCAAACCTTCATACCCTTTCTTGCTAATTTTGGTTCACGCTGAGTTAAGGGGTTTCCCCCGAGAGCACCCAAATGTAAGCGGCTACATAGATAGATAGATAGATAGATAGATAGATAGATAGATGGATAGATAGATAGATAGATAGATACGCTCAAAGTTGCCGAAGTTTGCTCAGAAATGGTTTGCATATAAAATACGCACGTGCGACCTAACTTGAAGTTCCCGAAAATAACAAATATCATGGTGAGTATATGCACTACAATTACGGCTCAAACGCGCGAGTGGAATAGACGATGCCGAAACACTGCACTAATTATAGTTTTGGCGAAATGGTATCCAGAAACTCAGAAACTGATTCTTTAAAAGTTTGCGTAACTGTTGCCTGTGGAGCATAAGGGTATTGCCAATGTGAAGACAACGACTCAAGTTGAAAGGCAACGCCCAGTCCTGAGAGCAATAAATGTTTTGAGTTCTGCGATGCTTGTCGAAAGGCTTTTGTCGTTTTCTTGCTCTTTCGTTTCACAAGAGAAATAATTATTTGGATAGTTGGTGCTGTTTAACCGGCACAAGCACTCCCTAGGTAATTGAAATCAACGCGGCTACAACAGGAAAATGCGAGGCTATGCACGGAGCTTATGTAATATTAACGCCCTCCCCAGGGTCCGTGTTTTCAGCCGGTATTCGAACGACTCGGGCATGAGAAGCACCAAAAGAGTAATAGCTTCTGGTAGCGCTTAACCTAAATGCAGCAAAATGAAAGCAGCTGGCTCGATACAGACAACAACTACTGTGCGCTCAAAACACTGTTTTCTTGGAGAGCTGTTACGCTACGGAACACTGATGATCTTATAATTATTAAAACGTTTCCATTATCTTCTTTTGTTGAAATGCCTCTCACCACAGTCTCAATTCATTCGAACGCTCAAGTGAAAAAATTAGGCCGAAATTGATGCCCCCTTCACGTATATGTTGCCCAATGTAACTGCACTTTTCAAATAAAAAGTATTTATCAGCTCACTTGCAATAAAAGAGATAAACAGCATGCCGGCAAAAAATACAACTCCAGTTATCGCATCGACATGCTTTAGAGAGACAATTATTTTAATACGGAGCTGGACTGGTTTGCCTGGTTTTTCACCTGGCAGGCTACGTCAGTTGTTGGGTGATGATGTTGGGTGAACAAAATATACAATGATAAACACACAACACATACTGTTACATACACGCATAACAGTCACAAAACCCATAAAGTCATTCACATGCACTGCATAATTACAACGTTTCGTTCAAGCCTGCGGCCCGTAACAATGTCAGAGCACTTTTGTAGAATCTAACGCATTGGAAGCGTTCTGCCACGGGCGCAGAATATTTTTCAACTCTAATTTGTGTCCTGTTGTATTTTTAAGGCCATCTTTAGAGACTGTCACTCTGATGCGTATTTCGTACACTCACCGAACACGAATTATGTCTTCGACGTTAGATTGAGCACAAAATGCCGAGTCAGACTGTCCAATTTTGTTCCTGAAGCATTTCGTATATGCAACGTTTATACGGATGGGTGTAAATACGTTTCACCTTGCCTGTTGATATTTCACGGCATCCTGAAGTCACACGATGGATCGATCTTGTACACAGGCCCATACTGTTGGCTAGGGTGTGTCCAGAGGGATAGCTGGAGGCGCCAGGCGTGTTCCGACACTATCATTGCTGCGTCTTGCCTTGAGAAAGGTATCTCGATGATTTCTGCCGAAGTGTCATGCCAAGCTTTGGAAGCGTCATCAGCCCGGGCATTGCATTGAATTCCGCAGTGGGAAGGTATCCACTGCAGTACAATGCGATGATGGAGGTCGCAGGCTTTCTTGCATAGGAGTTTGATGCCCGTGGCGAGTTGGTCCTGTGTGCAAGGAGACCTCAGCGACTTCAACGCTGCTCTTGAGTCAGTGAAAGTTACCCAGGATTCGGCTGTCCAGTCCACGTTGTAATTGATGACAGCCCGCAGTGCAACCTGTTCATTGGCTGTATATGAGGTGCAGTGACTTAGAGTGGCAGAGATGGTGACATTGGCAGATGGAATCCAGGCGCGACTGGCGGATGATGTAGACGTAACAAAGCCGTCAGTGTAAATATGACGATGAGCTCTGTAGCAGTTTTCCAAATGCTCCAGAGTGAATTGTCGGAGTGCTGGTCCGGGTCTTTCGCTCTTGAACCCAGACAAAAAGGCGACCATGGTGCGTGAAGGAGTTTTTCACAATGGTTCTGCATGCATTGATGCTCTCTGATAGTGTAGCGGAAAGAGGTTCCGCACAGGGCTACTGTCTGATGCAAGAGGATGATCATTGCCGCTCTGGTTGCATAACGCAAGTGGACTCGAAGAAACTCCTGTTGCAGATGAACACCAGCTGAAAGGCGCCTCTGGAACCACTGCTCCATATAGAAATGTCCTCTGCGTAAAGTGAGATTTCTACTGATGTAGCGATGCACTTCTCTAGCCCGATGAGAGAGATGGTAAAAAAGGTTGGACTGAGGACACCGCCCTGGAGAACACCTTGATGAACTGTGTGTGGAGTCATGTCACCTCCTTTTGTGGACTTGTAGAATGTCCTGTCTCTGAGGTAGTCCAAGATTCAGCGGTACATACGAGCACCTACACCTAATGACCTCAGGGCGTTTAGGATAGGCTCACGAGTCACATTATCGAACGCTCCCTTGACGTCGAGGAATACACTGTAAGTAATGTTGCCGGTTGCTTTGTTACACTCTATGCAGTTGATGAGAATGATTACATTGTCAATGCTGTTGCGACCTCTTCTAATTCCAGACATTTGTTGGGGGTATGCATTCTTGTTCGTAAGCAAACACTCCAGGCGTATTGACACCATCTTCTCCGTGAGCTTTCCTACGCAGCTGAGAGGAGCAATGGGGCGATAGGAGTTGACTTCCGTGGGAGGCATGCCATGCTTTAAAATAACAATAACACAAGCTCGTTTCCAGGAAGATTCCGAAAGGCCACTCTTCCAGCTGGCATTGAATATGGCAAGTAGACGAATCTTTGCTTTGTCGCCTAAATGAGTTAACTCAGCGTGGCTGACGCAATCAGGTTCAGAAGATGGCGCCTTGTTCATCAGTGCCAAAGCACCAAGAAGTTCCATGATAGTAAAAGGTTCATCTACCTCAATGGTGCTTGGGGAGGTTGAAACTTGTCGTGATGCACGAAGTAACGCTGTTAGAGCCGCTTCAGTGATCTTAGAGCAGAAAGCCTCCGCCTTGTCAAACTCATTGCCGGTACGAGATAAAGCAACTGAGCTGAAGGGATGCAGTTGGGTTCGTGGGGTTTTCAGGCTACGAATAATACTCCATATTCTTGACAGCAGCTTTTTTTGGTCTAGTTTTGAACAAAAGAACCGCCATTGCCTCTTATCTAGCTTGTCCAGGGGGCGTTTATTTCTATTTTGTATTCACCTGCCCTCACGAATGTCATCTTCAGGAAATGTCCTGCGAGCACGTCTCTTAGATCGGCACCAAATAGCCCGCAGCCTCTCATACTCCACGTCGACCATTGAGTGAGTTTTAGGTGGTTCTAGATGTTTGGTGCTGCTTTGGTTTGCTCGATTTAGTTCATCTATGAATTCCTCGTACGTTATTTCAGATGGCTCTACATCCTCGACTGCCACGTTATGTGCTTTCCAGTCAGTGCACTGAATCCTCCTTCGCTTTGTGTTTAGCGTTGGAGATCCGAATGAGTTTTAGGTGGGCACGTGGTCACTCCCATAACTTTCGATATCGGCAAACCAGGTCTCTGTAGACATGAGGCAGGTGGAGATCATGGTGACGTCCAGGGCGCTGCATCGGTCGTTCATAAAGGAGGTTGGTTGCCCATCATTATTATTCACCAGGTTTTTTCGATGAGCGATGCTGAAGAGGCGTCTACCACGCACTGAAGTCCTCCTGCCGCCCCAGGCTAGGTGATGTGCATTGAAGTCCCCGGTTAATATGTGAGGTCCAGGTGTTTCATCTATTATGTCCTGCAGTCCATCCACATCGAATGTAGTTTGAGATGGTATGCATACCGCAATTACCGTAAATACCAAAGTGTCCACATTCACTGTTACTGCAGCATATTCATTGGATGCATCAGCTGATATGTGGTGAACATTGAAACCTAAGTTGTTGTGAACAGCCAGAACTCTACTGACATCCGTTTATGTATATGGGGCTAAGGTGGTGTATCCTAAAAGACGTATGCTGGTGCGCACTCGGGACTCTGAGATGGCGATGACCGGAAAGTGGTGCTTGTATACAAATTGTCTGAAGTCAGAAAGACGACAGCGGAGACTGCAGACATTCCTTTGAAATATTATTGCCTTTTCTCTAATGTTTTTCAGACTGGGTGGCTCGACCATTAACCCCATTGTGCCAGTACAAAAGACAGAAAGAAAAGCAGTGTCACTATAGACTTAGCTACCGGAGAGGACATCGGAGCGAGGAAGCTGCGTACACCGTCGACAAATGCAGATAGCAATGAGTATATGTTTCCATTGTCTTTTAGAGCGCTGTACTCGCGTGGTCCACGCCCAGAAGTTGGGGCTCGTGACTCGTTCGACTGGCCAGACCTGTGCTTCTAAGCACTTCGTGTGGAAGGAGCTGGATCTGATTGACGTGTCGGTAGAGACGGGAACTCAATAGTGCCGTCGACCTGTTGCGTATTTGCTGATAATCGTTTGTCTACTGTGGGTATCGTTGCTTGGCCACCCCCTCGAGGTTTCTGTTAATGGTATACCGCATCCTTTGGCATTCGATACCCAACGTTGTTTTCCATCTTGTAGTTGTGGATGCACTTCTCTTTGCACTGAATGGGGCAGTGAGTGAACGCAGATTCATGTTTTTTTCTTTCAGTGAGGACACTGTGGCTCTTTTTTTTACATGAAGATCGATCGTGGTTGCCACCACAGCGAAAACACCGTGCCTGTAACCTGCAGGCACCAGCCACGTGGTCGAAACGCTGACACTTGGTGCACTGTCTCGGATCCTCAAAGTACTAGTACACTCGGTATCGTGTATCGCCTAAGATTAAGTGTTCAAGAGCGCTTTCTGTGAAAAACACAATGCGGACGTTTCCTGACGCTTCCAGCGGCCTTACAGACCTGCCTGGAGCTTTTTGAAGAAGGGCAGCGAGGATGTCTGCTTGCTAAAGGTCTACTCAGACTCCCTTGATTACGCCTACTGCGCAGTTGGTCGGTCGTGGCTCGTAGGCTTGTACAAGTACTTCTACAATGCTTGAAATTTTCAGTAGACATTTGGAAGCGTCTGCATTACGGGTATCTACAGCCAGAAGAGTCAGACGTTCATCTCGCCGTACTTTCAGTACTTCATCTGAAGCTCCTTCTTCGAAGGCTGCTTTCAACGCAACTGGATTGAATCGTGTGATAACTTGATCTGAGTTTTTTTGGTTTGAATATAATTGTCAAGTTCGGCTTAGTTGTGTTTTCTGCTAGCAGAGAGTTAGGCGGCATGTGCGATCTCTTCCATCTGCGGCAGCGTTTGTTAGGTGGTACATCGACGTGTTTTTCCGAGCTTTATATTCCCATGCTTTATATTCCTATTCAGCATAACAACTTAACGTTCGACTTAGTTTTCTTTTTTTTCTAAGCAGCGCGTCTACTCTAATGCATATTAATAAGTGGTACTGAACTCTGGTTTAAAGGACCGCTCAACACCCCGCGGTTAAACACGAGGGTATTTTCTCCTTTTCTTCATAAACAAGATGAATACTCCTCATCACTTAGTTCTTGAATGCACGTGAACAATATCAGCACTAAGCGCTAGAGCCTATCAGGATATCGCCCACCTGGGCTGCAAGCTGTTATCGCCGCTTGCGCAGTTGTAAGCAAAGAAGATTAGGCTTGATCAGTTGATCGTGCACAATATTCATGCAAGAGAAAAAGAACGAATGGGCGGCTGCATGGCAAATCAGTGCCGGAGACAAATCACACGTAATATTTCGCGGGTATCAACGAATCGAGAACATGTACGCTGCAGACGTCACAGGAACTACTGTCTACGTCACAGGAGTTCGCAAAAATCAGAAGAAATATCAGGAGAAAATATTGCGCTATTTTTCGTACTTTGGGAGCCTGGTGAGTGGCTCTTTAATTGATAAGTTTTGAAATAAAAACATTCATGGCTACACACCAAAAAGAGGAATAGTAGGAAAACAATCAAGCTGGTGGTGTTATTTTCCCTCTACGCCTCCTCCTCACCTGCATTTTCTTTTGTGATCTCTTGCTTTACTATATTATACATGGCTATGGTACGCTTCACCCTCTCGTCTTTTGTTTCGTCTTGTTCTGTCTTTGCAGTTACTCCTCATTCCTCTCACTTCTCTTTCACACGCTCATTGCAATACGACATTTGGAGATGTTTCACCCTCTCTCCTTCTCGTTTTTCTCACCCTTAGTTTCATATTCGTTCTCTACCCCCTAGTTGTACCATACTAAAAGGCTATACATGTTTTACCCTCACTGCGTGGTCTCATGGTGCATTGTAGGGGTGGAGCAGCTCTGAAGTGTCTTAGAACAGCTAAGAGCGCTGCCATGTGCGGAGCAGGCTTCACCTTTCAGAGATGTGTACACGAGAGAAAAGCGATAGTCAACCGGGATAGCTGTCAGAACGCCTTAAGCACCTCATTGCGCTGACGGTTGTTAGGCATAACAATGACCAGTCAAGGTTACTCATGTTTGCATGCCAATACTTCTAAAAGCTCTTGTTCTCCATCCCATGAGACATTTTTTGTGATGTGCTGGTTAGAAAATCCAGATGGGATACTATAGAGAATAACATTGGACATCTAGCACAGTAATATATCTTTAGTCAATGTTGCTTACAACCACCACTCAATTATCACCTTCTTTTTATCACTAGATGGCTTTATGCCGGGTCCATGAAAACCAGTGGCGCATTTCCACCCCTGAAATGACATCGAAGAAAATGCCCACAATCACACCGCAAAGTAACGAAGCCTCGTCAGCAGGAGTCGAACTCATAACCTCTAGGTCCGCGAAGGCAGCAACAGAGCTCGCTATCCAATGCGCCGCGGTCAAATGCCATGGAGGTTGTACAAACACACTTATTTGTTTCACACTTTCCTCTCATAGTGATCTCGGTCGGTGAAGTGGTTAATGATGACTGTGGCCACCGTGATAAGCTCCTACCATACGAAGTTGCGACATAAGGTTTTCCAATCCGGCACGTTTACAGAAGGAAAGTGAGATTTTCTCAGCTCCCGAACACACTTGGAGGCGGTGAACTGAGCGCAAGCATCGGCCTCGCTCGTAGCAGTAACCTGTACCCAAAATAGCTCTGTGACGCGCTCTGGCCTTTTATGTGACACCGTGTTCCACATTTACGCTCCCCCCGACAAAAATCTTGACAGGACGAGCCTAGACAAGCCATGCGTTGCGTTTCCTTCAAGCCTTGCCATGGTGTTCAGCTCACTAACACGCAGTGCAATGCAAGCCTTAGGCCGAATTCTGCGTACAGTCTCCGACACACTGCTGGCGATCACAGCGATTTCTGAATACGTTCTCAGCGTTTACTACTACAGCTACCACGAGGTTTCGTTTATCATTTGTAAGGAACGTTATTCGCTGGAATGAAGATGTACCACGAAGCATGAACGTACGTGAATAAACGTTAAAACACCAAAACATAATGTGAAAGCTTGTTTATAACATTGCACAGAAAACATTAAGCTATTTCTGTAGGAACACATTTTCCTTTTAAAGTATACTCATTCCGATGACGGACAAATCAACCACTTTCTTTTCCTCTTGTGCATATTTTTCTGCGATCTTCCTATTTTTAACATCGAACGCTTTCTTTAGCATACTTATTTTTTTATTTATTACCTGTTCATGGGCACGTACTTCAAACTACAAGCATAACAGAAAAATGCAGGTTTGATCCCACGAGAGGGACACAACTCGAACTTTCCTAAGTGCCAAGGGCTCTACCCTCGAGAATTACTCAGGTACAACCTACAAACCCTCAGTGAACGATTCACGCCACTGGCAGTTGTGTTCTCTATATACCCTAGATAATACAGGTAATCTGGAAGCACTTCAATAAATACGTGTCTAGGTGTGTTACGTATAGTGCGATATCCGAGCGAATTTGGTAATTTTCATGCCTCACTTGGTACCGCTTACTTTTTTACTAATGGCTGGTGCACTGGGAGCATGCCCTGCACCCTGGCTCACTCGTGCTTTAAATATTTGATAGAACACGCGAACATTAGTTAACCGACCTGAGGAAGCACGAAGCACCTGCACTGCAGAACTCCTGCAGGAGCGATTGCTTTTGCAATCTGTTGCCTCTCCCATTCCAGTAATTAGTCGAATGCTGAAAACCTTTATCACAGAGAGTTCATTAACTAATTAAATTGCAAACCAGCAGTTCGGCCGGGAGATATAGGCACTTCATATATTGCTGCTATTGTTATCCCCAAGACTCACCGCAGTTGGGAGGCATTGCAGCCCTGGAAAAAAAACCATATATCACAGAGGTGGAATTCAATTTGGACATGCATGTCTCACAACTAAATTATGCACGCGGGTCGTAAATAATCAAGAACGCTTTTATGGGCCCTGAGGGTAATGTAAATAAATAAATAATAAATCAAGACGTCAAAAAAACAGATAGCTAAAAGGAACGATGATCAGTGTACAAAGATTATTGACAAAGGCATAAACATGATGCGCGGGAACAGGAAGAAAGCGGAAGTGATTAACGGTATGCTGATGACTGCACTACAACGCATAACGCATTGCTCCTGACATGAGTCTTGATGGAAGCAATCCGATTCGGTCATCGGTAAATTTCAGCGCTCTTACTCAAAAGACGGAATGAAACATAACCAATGAACGCTGTGGTCTTCTTACATTTCCGCAATTACGTCAAAGGCCTCACACCACGAATGTTTTCGCATTCCGAAATTCTGCCGTGCAGAACCTTGCTTAGTACGTGCACTACAGACTGCCCTTTTTCGCCTCGATATGTCGTTTCAAAGAAAATGGCGTATTTCTAGCTAATAACATTACCCATATAATTTGAACTAAGCCTCCACGGTGGCAGAGAAGATGTCACATTATCTGCCGAAAATACTAACCATTGGAACGATATCTGAATCCGGAAACATTGAAGGTATATGTGCCCACAAAATACTATGGAGCGCCGGAATGGTAGCCGCTCGTCGGCACAGCCTATCAGCGGAATATTTCAGCCATGATTTGTGTGCGTGCGTGTGACATACCTAAGAAGCAAACCTCACTCTCGGGTGTTTGAGAGCGTGGTTATAAGCAATGATGTCAAAGAGTGCCTCGTTTTAAAAAACAACGCACATTGTTTCTTCTAGCGCAGCGACAATACACTAGGGAGGGGGGAAACAGCAGGGGGTGTGCTGGTGCTCTGTGCTGCGAAATCTCCAATTACACACGTCCTCGATATGGCACGATCTGTTTTGATCTGCAATGTTAGACAATTTAAACGAACTCTTCAACAAAATTTAACGTGGCCAGTGTTATCACGGAGTGCTGACATTGAGTAGTTTTTCTTGATGTTCGCAGCACTTGATTAGTTTTAGCTCAAGGTAACCGCATTCATTTGATTAATGATATATTCAAGCCCGCATTATTAATGGTTTTGTTCATTGCCCATGTCTTAGTGTTGATGTGGAATTTTAATAAGGCAGTCTTGAAACATGAAATACTTGGCTGCCTAATTAATGTGTACTAGCTTTATTTACCTGCAGAAGGGTAGTGTGCCACTTTCATAGTTTTTATTTGTGCAATTGTTTCAGGCAACGCTCACCTGCATGGTCACAATCTCCGACTAAAGAACCTGTTAATTATTTGGTTTCAAAAGCGCTGATGCCGATTAGCGTGCATGAAGGCCCGTGTTTGCTCCAGCGGATGACATGTTCAGTGTTTTAGAGGCCGCATCTGCAAAGCCCCATGTTACACGCTAATTGGCACCCAACTTTATTCTTTTCGAGCAAGGCAACACCAAAGTACAAAGGGGTCCGCTGCCACCATAAGCATGCGGAAAGCACGCCCCGAATTGCCCCTCGCAGACGTTGGTGTAACTAGCACGTGCGCGAACTGTAAGCTGTAGGTGGGGCATCACAATGTCGTCGACTACAGAAGGGTGCCGTCACCGAATAACGCTTGCATTGCGCTGAAGCTAACTTTGTATTTGCTAAGCGCACGCAAATCCAGAATCTGACACGGTTCTCGAGAAGCCCAGTGACGGCGCCTCTTTCTTTCCAGCTCTTTTCCCTCGTATTTTCTTTCTTTTCTGCACGGGATATAAAATCTTGACGCTTGCATGAGTAGAACCTTCAAGCCACACTGGCACTCCCTCAACTAAGCTACTCAGCTGTCTTGCTTCGAAAAGTTAGAATATCCCCGCGAATTCCACGAATGCTTCCTCAGGGGAAAGTTTTGCAAAACAAATTAAATTGTACAAAAATCTGTTTAAATAGTCTGCGATTTGGAGGCTAACAAAAATCTTTTTGCGTCGTTCTGAGGTTTTGAGTCACGACATGCATGGAGCAATACGCAGGCCTTGGATAGCAAAGCGATAGCAAAAGAAAGTAAGCTTAATTCAGCGTCTGCGTATAGAAGTAAAAATTTCTCAGTGGTGCATCTTTGGTGTACTGACTGCCTGGCGAGAGTTCAGCTGAAAACTGAATTAGAACGCATCGTTTTTTGTCGGTACGAAAAAATTTTTTTTCAATTCAGTAGCACAGTATGGTGACATGTCGGTGAGCTAAATTCATTAGAGCTGAAGGCATTGGTCCTTCTAAAACGCGAATGTTATGTTACGTCTCAGAGATTTTTAAACTTTAAACATCTTTTTTTTTTCTCGGTGAGTGAGCAATCAAAAGTTTCCCACGTTAAAGACGTTATGTAATGTATTTATTACCATGTATTTATTACCAATTTTGCACCGCCTTTTCTTTAGGCTGATCAAATTCGATGGCATTAGCAGGGGAACATTGTGGCTACAGGTCGCCAAACAACTAGGAAGCTTAGCTTTGAGAGCTTTACCGTGACTCGGAGAGTTTACTCTCGCATGGGCTAAGATTTATCACTAGATAGCGTAGGTCGCCAAAAATTGTGGGGCTTTTTCAGACTCATTTTTGAAATATATCACAAGCTTTGAGCTCACTCGTACTCAGACTAGCCAGAATCTTTTTAAGCCGGATTTACTCGGACCAGCTTCCCAAAATCTCAATCATTCAGACTCACTCGAACCTAAACTCACGGCTCAATCTGAGTATCAATGAGCCGCAGTGAGTTGACTCTGAATGAGTTCACCGACCCATGCTTGAGAAACCGCAAGCAGAAACGAAGCATAGTACTAGGAACAAAAACTAGATGAAACGAGGCGCATGCGCGGTGCTTCTCGAGAAGCATGTGGGGTTCTCGATGTGCATGTGCACTGCATAGCAAGAACAAAGTTAGCTTCGCTCAAAGAAAGCATGATTCGGCAGAGTCACCACGTGATAGAGACGATAGGCTGAGGGCCCCACCTGCAGCTCTCATTGCGCTTGCGCGCTAGCTCTACACGCGCCCACGAAAGACACTCCGTGGCGCGCTGGCCTAAGGCTCTTGTTTAAAGACGATAGTCTTTCTTGGACACCTTCGATGCAAAAATCTTGGTCGGTCAGTCTGTCTGTGTGTCTGTGTGTCTGTCTGTCTGTCTGTACAATTGTCTGTTTGCCCACCCTTACCGGTACCCTAAACGGCACCAAACTGGCCAAACAATACTCCAAACGGCCGACCACATCCGCAACGTCCACCGATATTGCTCAAGATGCAGTGTTCATACTTGCGCGAGTGTCAATTAAAAAGCAAATATTGCGCATATCTGAGGCACCATACCAATACGCGAATGTTATGCATATGTGTATTTTACTAGAAAACGCATACATAAGTAATTCTAAGGACCGTAGCGTTTATCACGTTGCCCTGACCGCTGACCATGCAACGCTTGCACGAAAAGGCTAGTGTTTCTAACGCTTCGCGAAGACGACGCAGTGATGGCACCTACACGTCGCCTTGCGTTCTACACATTATCCCCTCCGAGACGGCGCGCAGGGCTCCCGCGCTTCATTTTCCAAATAACTGCCAAATAGCGCCCATGTACCACGTGTCACGTGACTTAATTGGTCGTCCGCCTTCGCTGCACGCTCGAGGTACTCTAACGCAGCGCCTCCAGCATACCCTTCACCAATTTATTTGCGCACAACATCAGTAAACGTTTTGTTCACTCTCTCCACTTCGGTGACTTCGAGCGTATCTATCTATCTATCTATCTATCTATCTATCTATCTATCTATCTATCTATCTATCTATCTATCTATCTATCTATCTATCTATCTATCTATCTATCTATCTAGCTGCCTACGACATTATAACTAAACATTATAGAGGCAGCAACTATATTTTGTGTATGTCCGAAATCACAGTAATATAGTCCGCAAAGGAATTAGTTGGTATGTTTGTATTTCACTATACATCAAAAGTATGAGAAACGTGATATGAATATACGCTGTTAGCTATGACAGGCATATAATAAACGACAAAGGGGCCAGCTGGCACCTTGAGAGGGTCAATGCGTATCCCGTAAGCCCGTATTAAAACTTTATTCATGCCCGAAGAAACTACTGAGTCGTAGCTGCGGGCCGCGGCCACGTTGGGGCCGGAAACTTATGGTCCTCCACCCATCACGGGCTCTTTGGAAAGCCCTTAGTTATTCATGGCAGACTCTGAGACAGACCGTAAACAATCAATTGCCTCCAGGTTGAATATCTGACGCGCACGCGTTTCACCAAACAGTATGTGGCTGTAAACGTATCAATTCATGCTATCTGCTAATAATTTGTGTTTTTCTTACTTAAGAAAGCATAATCAGAATGACCTGCTTTTCCAATATCTAGCAGGACTTCATCATCATTTTTATTCGAAGGAGACAGTAATCAGTTGATACTATACAACAATGTAAGATAATTCACGTTAAAAAGACGAAGGTTCTGACGAATATAACACCTATTTTGATTCACTGTGTCCGAGGGCAACAGACTTGCAACGGAAGCGGACACTTGTATTTCTTCAATAAAATCAAGTGCACCCGCCTTCGTCGCACGTCACTGTTCTTTAATCTTTTTCGGTTTTAGCGAATAAACGTAAATTTCTGGGGAAACAATCTTTCACTTCATGTGGAGACAGGTAATTAAACGTTCCGTACAACTTTAACGAAACAGCGCGTATGTTCATAATATAGCAAAAAATACCATTCTCTGGATGACTTGTTTGTTTTCACCTCCTGCTTCTTTACCTAAACAACCATATAACCATAATCACGTGAATCATGAGAACATTACGCTCTCACAATACATAGGTGGTATTTAAAGTAAAATATTACAGAAAAATTTATATGACTGGATTTCGGGAAGTCGCTATGTTTCAAAAAATATATGCCTTCAATAATAGTACTTTCACCTAATACAAGAGGGGGAAAAGAAAATAAGGAAGAAGGGGGAGCCATATGACAAGAGAATTCCAAGCAATCCCTTACATCTAGAGGAGCTATCGTTCTACAACTTTGCACCAAGAGCATAACTGATGCCAATCATTTTCCATGTATTTTTTGCTTTAGGTATCACTGCGTGAAAGGACAGAAATTAGCGCTCTTTAAAACTATTTGGGGCATTTTCATATTTCAAGCGTATAATTTTCAATATTATTATTGTATCCTAATGCGGATATAATTAGAGTTATCTTACTCAGAATTTTTCAGTGTGCACTTCCATACACATGTTTTTGTTTTCATAGTTTGCCCAAAAAGGACACCTAGCGTAGCTACTGTCACACTCTGTTTAAACTGCTGAACACTTGTTGAGCTACATTTCAAGATTTGATTTCTTGTAACATAGAAGTTGTTTAATATAAAGTATAACAAACATTTTCCAAACAATATTCTAATGAAAATTTGTGTCCTCTGAGCACGTTCGTCTAATGTAATTTTGAGGCGACTAATTGTATTGATGATATAACTAAATTATTTTGGGGAATAAATATTCATTCTTTTATTGCCTAAAAACACATATGTATAGTTCTCCCAGTACTGACTTTCCTTCAGCCCGACACCTGCTTGTTTTTGAACAAGTAATCCACTTGCAATCTCGGATCGATTAAAGGTTCAATACCTATCGGTTACAACATCGATGATACGACCGGCATTTGCGGCGGCAATGCGCAAAAAGCTTACGCTACCAGCCATTATTTTAATGAAGCGATAGTTTATAAAGAAAAAGAAGCGAAGTTTTTTTCCTTGCTGTGTAGAGAGAGAGATAAAGATGCAAGGAAAGGCAGGGTGGTTAACCAGACGCACATCTGGTTTGCTACCCTGCACTAGGGAAGGGATAAAGGAGAGAAAAGAGGTTGCAGAGAGATGAGAAGGTACACACAATCACAAGCACGCTCGGGGAGCACACACAGTCTACAGGCGGTCACTCAGGTTTGTTGACTTTAGGTAAATTAGCAGTGCTTTAGTTGCTTCGTGCGCAACTGAGGCAGATGCCCAAGGTCCTAGTATCTTCTGCACACAAAATGGTCCGGTGTCAAGTTGATTCAAAACCATCCGGAGCTGGCATCGCTGTGTGTCGTAGCAAGCGCAGCTGCACAGGACGTGTTCGATGGTCTCTTCAGCTCCGCAGTAGTCGCATGTAGAGTGTCTGCCATACCAATGCGAAATGAGTACACCTTTGTAAGTGCAACACCCAACCAAAGGTGGCATAACAGTGTCGCATCGGAGCGGGAAAGTTGTGATGGTAGCTTTAGCTTGAGCGAAGGATCCAGTTCATAAAATTGACACCTTTGGAAGCTGGTAGACGACCAGAACGTGCGTGTGAGATCTCGAGCCAGCAGGTAAAGTTGTCTTGCTGCCTCATTCCTCGATAGAGGAATCGGGACTACACGGGTTCCTTCATGGGCTGAGCGAGCTGCATCATCCTCAAATTGATTTCCGGTAATACCGATATGTCCAGGCAGCCATTGATATATAATATCATGCCCTCGTGCTAGAGCTTCATGATGGCAATGTCTTATTTCTTGTACCAATTGGTCATGAATCCTCCTACGCATGGCAGACTGCAAACTCTGAAGCGCTGCCTTCGAATCACAGATTGTGACCCATTCTCCTGGACATTCTTGAACGAGATATTGTAAAGCAGCCCTTATAGCAGCAAGCTCTGATGCCGTAGATGTAGTCATATGCGACAGCTTAAACTTGATTGTCATTGCTGCAGCCGGAATTACAGCGGCACCTGATGAGCTGCTGGACGAGACGGACCCATCAGTGTATATCTGCGTTTTGTATAAGTACAACTCATGTAATAATAGGAGTGTTGCTTGCTTCAATGCTACTCTGGAGTGATTGCTTTTTTTTTTGATTCCCGGAATTTCTAGACGTACTTGCGGCTGGTCGAGGCACCACAAAGGACATGCCATTCTCGCACCTGGCGTATATCCTGATAGAATGCTGTTTAGGTGCTTGGCTATGACGTCTGAAAACGTAGCACGTGGTCTTCTGGAGGGTAGAAGGGCCAAGTGGTGGTCGAGGACACGGCTAGCATGTCGAATGTGCACTCTGAGGCAATCCACAACTCTATATGTCCTGACCGGATGGTCTTTGGCAAGCATGATTGTGGCATAAGTAGAAGCGCATCGGGGCAGTCCTAGGCAGATACGCAGTGCCTGACCCTGCAAACTCTCCAATGAATGAGTATTGGATTTGCAAGTGTTAGTCAGTACAGGCAAGCTGTAGCGCAATTGACCCAGAAATAGGGCCCTGTATAACTGTAGCATGAAGGCCACAGAAGTTCCCCATGCTTTCCCGCACATGAATTTCATTATATGCACAATAGATAGCAGTCTCTTTTTCAAGTACGTACAATGTGGGCTCCACGAAAGACTTCTGTCGATTATTATGCCCAGGAAACAATGCGTCCGTGCATATTTGACACTCTGTCCATTGATGTAAACAGGGTATGGCGTCATTGGTTTGTGTGTAAACGCCATCAACGCGCACTTCACAGTTGATATAGTTAGGCCTTGTTTCTGAAGGTAGGCTGTTTTTGTGCACGCACCTGAGGGCGAGTAACTGCAGCACTCCAGAGGCAAATATCATCAGCGTATATGGATAGGCACACCGACTTTGGCAGAACCTTCACCAGACCAATGAGGGCAACATTGAACAATGTGGGGCTTAAAACACCTTCCTGAGGTACGCCGCAGTAGGTGTATTGTTCAGCAGTTGTACCCTCATAAGTTTGCACAAGGAAACACCTGCCAGTTAGATAATCTTTTATCCAATGAAACAATTGTCCACCAATGCCCATTGCTGCGAGAGAAGTGAGGATGGCAACGTGAGCTACACTATCATATGCACCCTTCACGTCAAGAAAGAGTGCCACTGATATGCGCTTGCGACTTTTTTTCTTGTTGAACAAATGTCGATAAGTCAAGCACACAGTCGATGGAGGAGCGCCCCCGACGAAAGCCTGCCATGCAAGAAGGGTATTTGGTGTATCGTTCCAAGTACCACTCGAGACGAAATGGAACCATTCTTTCCAGTACTTTTCCGAGGCAGCTTGCGAGGGCAATAGGGCGATACGCTGTCAAGTCCAATGGTGATTTTCCCGATTTCGAAAGTGGTATTAATCGACTTATTTTCCATTCGCGGGGAACACTGCCGCTGAGCCAGGAGTTGTTGAAGCAGGTTAAAAGTTCTTTTCTGGCTTTTTGTCCAAGGTGTCCCAACGCACTATAAGTAATACCATCAGGACCTGGCAATGACATGTGCTTAGAAGCGACTAAAGCACATTGCAGTTCTTCCATGGTGAATGGAATGTCCATTTCTGGTAATCGCGTCTCAGGAACGATCACGGCGTCGATGCTCTCATTCATAATATTCCCGGCAACTCTCGTGCAAAATTCTTCAGTCACCTCGAGTTCTGTTTTTCCATGATGGAGTGCCAAAGCTTTAAAAGGGTGCTGTTGTTGCGGAGAGGAGCGAAGACCACGAACTGTTCTCCAGATATATGACAGCGGTTTATGAGGGTCTAGAGATTTGCAGAATGCTTTCCAGCGTTCGCTCTCCAGTTCCTTGCTGTGTAAGCCATGATAACACTGATGAGCTTAGTGTAAAGAAGTCCAGTTCAATCATATAATGCAACACAAATATGGATTGACTGACTTATTGAATGAAAATAGGTAGACGAAACGAAAAATACTTACAATGCGTGTAAAATATCTCTGTTCTGCATTGACTGTTCGAGCATAATAATCTATATATAACTGCTCATGGGAACGTTACGTTCAGAATGCTGCACTAGCCACCCGAAAAACTTGATTTACGGGGGCCTTGATCATGGTATCTTGTAAAATGAAATGATGTAGATATTTTGAAAAAGTTACCAAAGTGTAGAAACGGGATGATAACAGTTTTAACTCCATTGATAAAAAGTAAAGTAAAAAAACCTTTGAATTAAATTCATCTCGCATTTCTTAATTAGACAGTCAGCCTAGCTGAGCAAAACAATATTATTGGAAAAAAAGTGTCTCCATAGATGGTGAAAACAGCATCGACATCCACCTCGCTTTTTCAGCACGCTCTTTAACGCCATGGGCAAGTGACAAACTGCATCGCCAGATAACTGGCGTGTCTCATTTATTAAAATTCTCTCCTGCTAATCAAATGATGCAGGCTGCTGAACGAAGCAGTGATAGTATCGGAACAAAAGCTAGACAGCACAGAAATACCCAAAAGGCTAGAACGATTCGCAAACAAAAAAAGGCATGAATAAAACACTAACAAGTTTTCGAAGTTAACAAAGAAGCTGCTGATTAACTTCGTCGCTGGTTAATACAGTTCCCTCATTTGGACTCGTAAATTAACGAACTCAATCATAATTCCATTGATGCTGTGTACGATGACCCGATATTGGCGCAACTCGGAATCTCTTGCAATTTTGGCGACAAGCCCTTTTGAATGAATAATAGCACAAAAGCGTGAAATCTAGCCCTTAGCGCGTGCCGAGTTCTAATAGTAACAAGGGGATCTGATGTAGCGTAAAGAGATGTCGACAAAATTGGCTAGTGCCTTCCATATGGGAGGCAGCTTTTTCCATGCTGTTTGTTATTCCACTGACCGCAGAAGAGCACCAGCGCAAAAATCTGCCATAATCATTTTATTACACATATTTTTATAAATACTTGCTGTTCATTTTGATTTACAAGTGTTTAGTGCGTGCACAAAACATTCCTCAGCAGAATTTGTAGGTCAACTAGGAGATTAGTTCTGGCCAAGCGCATCCAAACAGCACGCCATCAAAACTAGTCACCAAGACCACGTGTATATCCATCATGATTATCATGATAGGCCTCTACATTTTTGTGGGTTACACTTCATCTTCTGCGTGCTCCATGCTGATTACCAAATTAACTAGGTGATAGACGAAGCAAGTTTACTTAGATCTACCTAACGTGCCAAGGATGGCCTGATTGAGCAAATGTCTTGCTAAAAACGTGATGAATATAACTGTAGCAAATAACACAGCGATAATGAAGCCTTGCGCGCCTAAAACCTATTTAACTAATACCATGTTACATATGAGGGCAGTATTAACAAGCACAATCTTTAACACCATTGAATTTGGGACCTCGTCAAATGGAGCCTTACTTATAAAGTTGATTGCAAATTGAAGAATTTAATTAAGATGCTAATGAGTGATAAATCAAGACGCTAATGGGTAGTGACGACATACCACTTAGAGTCACGTTGCCGCCCTTAGGTGACCTCCCCTGGTGATACTTGCAGCGAACATTGTTACTCTTGATTTGTTCGTGGAGACAAGTTTTTGCCGATTCCTTACTTGAAAAAACCTTCCGAAGTTTAATGAAAGTCGAAGTAACCTGTTCAGTTATTTATCTCTAATATTCATTAGGAGTTAAGCAAGCTGCACGGAATGGCAGTGTTTGCGCCGTTGCTGCTTTATAAAGTGGAAATTTCAGTTCATTTGCTGTAGCAGAAGAAACTGTCTCAGCAAGATCGAATGCCTGCGAACACACCTGTGGCCTCCACGATGCTGACTTGGCAAAAAGTTGAGTGACAATAACTCTCATGTCGTTTCGCTTTTGAAATTTTCGCTGTGTTCTCTTACACCAGAGTTTTGAAGAGTTACGTGAGGTCGAATCACAATGAGTTGATGACCAGCCTCAGTTTGTATAACATTACAATTTGTCGTTATCACATTCATCGCTTCACCTATTGGTGAAACTGACTTCGTGCAATCATCCTTGCCACAGTCGCGAACTGCACGACCACTTGCGCACAAGCACACATATCCACCGATAATCTTCTTGAGACGCGGCTAGGTATGCAGCGTCCTTTGCACGTTTCGCAGATTCTGTATCGTTTGTCGTAACTTATTTAGGCCTCATACGCCGGGGAAAAACCTTAAATGCGTGCTACTGCATGAAAAAACATGCGTGCCGCGTAATTTTCTTAACCGCGTTCTCCCAATTTCTTTTATTTACGGACAAAAAAAAAAACGAACACAGCAATATCCTTTATGCCCGTGTCTGCATGACTCACCCACCAGGCGTATTTTACTTCGCCCACATACGTTGGTGAGCTTCTTGCGCGCTTTTCAAAATTTCAGCCTACAACAAATCAGGGTCTCATGCCCACTCAAAGGTACGAGTGCTTACACATCCGCTTCTCGTTCTTCCTTCATGAAAAATTCGAATATGTCACCATTGCATTCATCGCTTTGCCCTTTTGGTGAAACTGACTTTTCGTGTTGCCCGGTCACTGTTTGAATTTAGGCTGCTATTTATGTTCTTCTATACTACATAGTTACATTTGGCTTCATGGATGATCACGTTTTTATACTAAAATTGTTACACCGTCACTGCTGCACTATCATCTGATTAACACATAATTTATGTTCCGGACTTTCCACACCTCGTTATTTTTACTCAATCTTTTTCTCTTGTCTTAATTCAGGCATTCACTTAGGCAGTATTTCCCCTAATAAAATTACATACTTGGTGTCGAAACAATCATGCCAGAACATATTAAAGTAAAGCAACTACGTATGTGAAGCAAGCCCAGTAGACATTCAACAAATACACGGTAGCAAGGTAGACATAATGTGGGTAATTGAATTAAATTATTTATTATTATTATTATTATTTGGTCACCATTCACAAAACAGCAAATCACGAAACTGGAAGGAATACAAAGGAAAGCTATGAGGTTCATTTACAACAAGTACAGACATACAGGCTCTCCGACTAAACTAATCAAAAAAGCTGGATTACTTACTCTAATGAATAGAACAAGGTTAGCACGTGCAAAATTCATACAAGAATTAATCCATGGTCATTTAAACATTGATGTATCCGCCTATCTTACGTTTGATCAAACAAGAACAACACGCCAAAAACACCCAATGAGACTTAACGAATACTCCTTCAACACAAACTGCTTTAAGTACTCATACTTTCCAATAGCCACTAATGAATGGAATAAACTGAATCCGAGTATCTCCAGCACTACCGAATTAGCAAAATTTCTAACCCTTGTCGAAAATGAACTTTGTATTATGGAAACGGAATCACCTGGTTGATTTTAATATGACTGTTCGTGTGAACATTGTACGAGCGAAGTATCATGTCATCATATTTTTTCTTTAAGCAATTTTTAGTACTGAATCCAGGTGAAGAGAAATCGCTCTGTTGATTCTTGAACATATTTCTGTTTTCCAGTGTGTATAAATTTGCCCTTCCTTGAAATACTTCGTCATATTGTAGGGTAGTTTCTTATTGCTGTAATTTCTTGATGCGTATGCCAATATGTCAACCAATGTGTCAACCAAGTCGCTGCATTTATTTTCTTCTGACAACTTTTCTTTACACTAATGTTTTATGCCTTCTTTGATCTGAAATTGTTAAATGATCTGATTCTGTTAGTTTCATTCTGTACTTTATCACGATGTATGTCTTTATTGTGTACTTATTCGAATTTTTATGTTCACGCCCTTCCTGCTAAAATCCCTGATGGGATTGGCAGTATGTCGAAATAAATGAATAAGTAAATAAATAAACATACTAATTTAGTTATTCAAGAAGAAGTATTTCCCAGGAAGAAAACGTCATTAGTTTACTGTTTTTTTTCTTCAAATCGTATGCACATATTAGTTTCAATTTCTTCAGTTTGTGAAACAGTCCTTTGCTGGTTAAATACGTTAACATGCGTGATATGTACACCAACAGCTATCCTTCAAGAGGAAGGTATATGACAGTTGCATCTTAACTATATTTACCATGCAGCAGAAACCTTGAGGCTTACTTAAGGGGTCCAGTTTATATTAAGGACCAAGCAGTGAGCGATGGAGAGAAATATGATAGGTGTAACTTTAATAGAAAGGAAGTGACTAGAGTGGGTCATTACAAACCGGTATAATTGATAATATAGTTGAAATCAAGAAAACAAAATGAAGATTTGATGGGTGCGTAGCGCATAACGATATTGTCACGAGCAAAACAAGACTTGCAGCCAAGAGTTCACTCGAACTAGAGCAACGAAGATGTTTTCTTCTTACTCGCAGCCTAAAACGAGTATGAGCCACAGTGGCTCGTTCATCAATGGGGGCATTACCCCCTCTCCCAAGAAGCAAGCAAAATCAATGGCGTAAGGCGGAATAACGTAGTTGGTTGTGGGGACAAAAGTTAAATGAGAAATAAGAAAAATAGGAAAAATGTGAGCAAAAGACGAAACAAAAAAATACACGAAGTTACCAATAAAGTCAGTCACTCACTGGTGATTCACAGCGCGAACAGTATGGTTTGAGACGTTAAACGTGAATGACTTCTGTTCTCGGGGTGAAACGGGAACATCTCGAATTGCCTTGTGGGAGAGTATCGTAAGTGACGTCGCGGAGACGTTGTACGACCTTGTAAGGGCCGAAGTAGCAGCGAAGAAGCTTTTCTGAACGTCCACGCTGTCGGATAGGGGTCCACACCCAGATTTCATCACTTGGCTTAAATATAACTTGACGGTGGCGAAGATTGTAGCGGCACGCGTCTGTGGTTTGATGTTCTTAAATACGGGGATGAGCAAGTTGACGGGCCTCTTCTGCGCACTGCGTGAGTTTGGCGGCATCCGTGTGGTATATTCCTAAGTTGTCGGGCAGGAGCATGGCGCCGAGCATCGTCATGACGTCGCGACCATTGAAAAGCGAAAAGGTGTGAAACCGGTATTTTCTGGAACAGCAGTGTTATACGCAAAAGTTACGTAGGATAGTATGGCGTCCCAGTTCTTGTGGTTGATATCCACATACATTGACAGCATGTATGTAATTGTCTTATTGAGTCGTTCAGTAAGCCCATTTGCTTTCGGGTGGTAAGCCGTCATTTTACAGTGTTCCATGCCACTAAATCGCAAGACTTCCTGCAGCATCTCTGTGATGAAAGCTGTCCCACGATCAGTGATGACGACAGCTGGAGCACCGTTACGTAAGACGATGCTGTTAACGAAAAATTGGGCGACATATGCTGCGGTGGCTTTTGGAAGTGCCTTGGTTTCACAGTAGCGTGTTAAGTAGTCTGTAGCGACCACAATCCACCAGTTTTCCGACGAAGACGTGGGGAATGACGCGAGCGATTCCATGTCATGCTGATGAAAGGGCGCCTTTGGTGAGCCCATTGATTACAGTAGTCCCGCTGGTCGTAAAGGTGGAATCTTACGTCGCTGACAGTCGCGACATGTGCGAACGTAGGGCTTCACAGTCTTCGCGAGACGTGGACAGTAGTAGGAGCGTTGAATCCGTTGCAGCGTGCACGTGTAGCCGAGGTGTCCGGATGATGGCTCATCATGACACGCGCGTATCATGTCACCACGAAGCGAAGTTGGCGCAACAAGCAGATACATAGCTAGTGTAGAATGAAAGTGCTTTTCATGAAGCACTCTATCAAGGAAACAAAAGGAGGATAGTTAGCGTGCAAAGCTTCGAGGAGGGTGGAAATTACGTCCTTCCAGGGAGTCATTGAGCGGGATGAGCTCCGAGTTGTGACGCTGTTGCTCAGCTAAGTGAGTTGGTGATACGGCAGAAAGAAAAGTGTCGTCGTCTTCAAGGTCAGTGTTGGCATTTTTGACCGGTTTACGTGAGATACAGTCGGCGTCGGTGTGTTTCCGCCCAGATTTGTGGACGATGGTGACATCACAAATTGTAGCCGAAGGCTCCATCGTGCTAGACGACCTGAGGGATCTTTGAGATTTTCGATTCAACAAGGGAATGGTGGTCGCTAACTACCCTGAATGGGCGGCCATACAAGTATGGACGGAACTTTGTTATGACCCAGACAACAGCGAGATATTCCTTTTCGGTTATAGAATAGTTTTTCTTCACTGGGGATAACGTTCTGCTCGCATAAGCGATCACGCGCTCTACGCCCTTATGCCACTGAACTAATACCGCTCTTAGCCCAACGTTGCTGGCGTCAGTGTGTATTTCCGTGTCAACGCTTTCGTCAAAATGACCCAGTACAGGCGGAGTCTGGAGGAGGTTTCGGTGGGTGTCAAACGCATAGCACTGATCGGAAACCCAAGAAAACGAGACACCGTCTTTTGTAAGCTTGTTGAGGGGTTCAGCAATGTTCGAGAAGTTTCTGACAAAGCGCCTGTATTACGCACCGAGCCCCAGAAATCGGCATAGGTCACGCTTATTTGTGGGCACGGGAAAGGCGACAACGGCGCGGGTTTTCTCCGTATTTGGGTGGATGCCGGCATGGCTCACAACGTGACCAAGGGACTTCAGCTCTTCATATCCAAAATGACATTTGTCGGGTATGAGAGACAACCCCGCTGTTTTGATTGCCTGAAGAACTGCATGAAGGCGTAGGACGTGTTGTTCAAACGTGTCTGCAAAGACTACGACGTCATCAAGGTAAACAAGACATGATTGCCATTTGAGCCCCGTGAGAACCGTATCCATTATTCTTTGGAAAGTAGCTGGCGCTGAGCATAGACCGAAAGCCAACATTTTAAACTCGTACAGGCCGCCGGGAGTAATAAACGTCGTCTTTTCGCGGTCGCACTCGTCAAGTGCGATTTGCCAGTAGCCGCTACGCGAATCCACAGAGGAAAAATATTTAGCGTTGCGTATACGGTCCAGCGAGTCATCTATCCGGGGTAGAGGATATACGTCCTTTTTGTGACCTTGTTCAGTCTACGGTAATCAACGCAAAAACGCAATGTACCGTCCTTCTTCTTTACTAGCACAACTGGCGAAGCCCAGGGAGTGGTCGATGGCTGATTGACGTCGTCCTGAAGCATCTGCTGGACCTGGTCTCGTATAGCGTCTTGCTCTTTTTGCGACACGCTATAGGCATGTTGTCGGATGGGTCTCTCGGTAGGTTCCGTGATGATACGATGTTGAGAAAGGGGTGTCTGTTTAACTTTTGACGTAGTGGCAAAGCTGTCTTGAAATGAGCTGAGTATAGGCAAAAGGCTTTCTCGTTGAGCCGAAGGTAGCCTCTCGTTTACGTCGAGAGTGCTCGCGATGGCCTCGTCAGGGTGGCCATTCGATGAAAATGAAGCTAACGTGGACGGATCATCGGCATCGGCAAGTTCATCACAATATGCAATGGCAGTGTGTCTCGTTAGGTGGCGATATTCGTCGCTGAAGTTCGTGACCAACAGGTGAGCATGCTTATTGCTAGGCCTAATGATTCCTCGGGCCACATAGATTTGTCATGAAATAAGGAGAGACAAATTGGCCTCTGAAATTACCGCGTCAGACGCGTCCTGTCCCGATTTTACTTTGACAAAGAGGCTGCTTCGAGGTGGGATAGTCAGAAAATCGTCGGTAACATGGAGCGCTCTTTTCCAGAATTGGGTACTCTTAGTTGCAGCGCAAAAAAGATCCTCGAACGACACAAGTAATTCACGGAGGTCGATGACGGCGCCGTATTCACGAATAAAGTCTATTCCTAGAATGACTGGCCGAGAGCACACGCGCAATACGAGGAAAGAGCCCGCAAATGTCAACGTACGTATTGGAATGCGTGCCGTGCACATACCAGTAGGCGTCACCAGATGGCCACCTGCCGTGCGCGACTGGGGTCCTTCCCAAGGCGTGGTAACCTTCCTAAGTTCAGATGCCAGCGTGGCGCTTATTACGGAATAGTCGGCACCGGTGTCGACGACGGCGTTAACAGCATGATTGTCGACGAAGACGGCGGTTTCGTCAGAAACAATCTTCTTGCTCTCGAAGAACACTGCAAAAGCGGAATCGTCCTCGTCTGAGCGTTTCGTCAAAGGAGGGTCTTTTACAGTTCACTGAACCGAGACTTCACCCCCAGAAGTCGCCGTTCCTAGTTTCCCCTGCGGGGATTTGGTGACCGGCTTCTGAAAGAAGCGGAAGACGATGAAGGCAAACTGGGAGACGTAGACCGGCGTGGCGATGGTGATCTCGACTGGTGGTGCTGAATAGTCGAAGGAGTACGTTGGCCCATGAGATAGGCTTCGATTTCGCAGGGGTGCTCACCGTAGCGCGGGCATCGAGCATCAGGGTGGAAGCCGTGGAGACCTAGTTACCGGTATGGACAGTTCAGGTATACGTGACCCGCTTCCCCACAGTGATAGCTGAGCGGACAGTTATCCAAGGTGCGCCACGTGCTTGCCTTGCTACCACTTTGTCTTGAGGTAGACGGCAGATAGGTGGGTGTGCTCGAAAACCTTGAGCCGAGAGGCGGGCGCCAAGCAGTGTCGTGGAATGGCTGCATAGCCTGGTAGCTTGGCCTCATAGCAGTATCTGTAGCCGGTGGCGCAGGGGATCGCATTGCCGCTGCGTATGTCAGGCCTGGGGGCTCGGGAATCCGTGATGCGATTGGGGCCAGGCGTGTGACGGCCTGCCGGACTTCTTCTCTGATTACATCCGCGAGGGCTGACACAGGTGGGTGGGATCCCACTGCCTGAAGTTGTCGCAATTCGTCCCGAACGATACTTCGAATGAAGTCTGCGAGGGCCAGTCTCTCGCTGTCAGAGCCGATATAGCATGTGGTGGCCGGGATCTGGCATTCGGTTCGTGACGACCGCTGCTGCAGCATACGTTTCATCGTGGCTACCTCACTGATGAACTGGGTGACTGTGGTCTGTGGATTGCGCACGAGCCCAGCGAAAAGCTGTTCTTTTACTCCGCGCATCAAATGCCGCACCTTCATTTCCTCGGGAATGGCCAGGTCCGCGCGCATGAAGTGCTGAAGCATGTCCTCGACAAACATGGATACACGTTTGTTTGGCCATTGGTTTCTGCAGGATATGGCTTGTTCAGCACTCTCTTTCCTCTCGGTGTTGTGATAGGCGTCACGAAGCTGTCAGCTAAACTCTTGCCATGTTGCAAAGGAGCCCTCGTGGTTCTTGTACCACGTCTTCGCAGAATCCTCCAAGTGGAAGTAAACTCGGCGCAGCTTGCGAACATCGTCCCATTTGATGATACTGGCAACCCAATCAAAGTGGTCGAGCCAGTCATCAACATCTTTGAAGATGTCTCCATGGAACGGCTTTGGTGTCTCTGGCGCATGAAAAACATGCGCGAGAAGAGAACCATGGGCATCGATGGTTGGACCACATGGCTTTTCATCGAAGTTGCCATCTTTCTGGGTGTCTATGCCAAGGGACCAATTTCAGAGGGTAACCCATGCAGGCGGCGGCTGATTCTTGCTCTGGGAGATGTAGCTGTCTTTACGATGGCCGACACAGCCGAAGTACACGTACCCAGCGTCTCCACCAGTAATGTCACGAGCAAAACAAGACCTGCCGCCAAGAGTTTACTTGGACCAGAGCAACGAAGATGTTTTCTTCTTTTTCGCAGCCCAAAATTGAGTATGAGCCACAGTGGCTCGTTCATCAATGGTGGCAATATTAACCACTGGTCGTTAGAGGTAACTTACTAAATTTCAAAAGGAGACGACCGCTGAATTTCTTGAGAAGAAAATACAACGGGCAGATGAAATTGATAGCGCTGAAGGTATAACGCAGCAGCAGAATGAACAGGACTTGGTCACTTGGCGGAACATGGCTGAGACCTTTGCCCTACAGTAAGCGTATAGTTAAGTTGATGACGATGATGACGACGTTAACATGTAGAGTTCTTTTGTTTGTAGCCGTGCCTGTGTGTATGTATTGTTAATATTACGTATATTGTGTTGTTTATTCTTTGTTTGTTCCTCGTCTGTTTTTGTCGATTGTTGTATATTCGTCTTCACAGTTTGTTAATATTGTTCTTTCACAAACCTTTCTGTGAATTCACTGCAAAAGAAAAGGTGCCGAAGCTCTGCAAAGCTCTTTTTGACATTGTTTTTCTGTGCCTCCACTGTCTGCGCCGCTACAAAGCAGAAAAAAATGAGTTTGAATACACCTATTATTGAAATGATCAGTGAGCCCGTACAGGCCTTAATTAGGGACATCTGACGAGGCGGCGTACTCATTACTTGCTCTTTTTTTAAAGATGACGAAAATTTATGAAATATAGGAATACCACGTGACAAAACTCTAAAGCTCATAAAGAAGAAGCTCCCTGAAATAGGCATGAAACAAAACGAATCAGATTTTACCTGGCTACTTGTGTCTCACTAGTGTAGTAATTTCTTTGGGTGAAAAGATCTTTTTTATTATAATATTTGTTTTTTCTAATTTCGCTCACTTTTTAGTTAAAATAGCGACTACACTGTCTGGTATAAACGGGAGAAAAATAATTTAATGAACTGTTTTTGTTTTACGTGCGTTGTTTTTCTCATAAAATTGTGTTATCAGCTCTTGTAATCAAGTCTTAGCCAATCTCCCTGATTTGGTAATTATTTATATATATAAACATACTGCAGTCCTAAGTAAGGGCCCAAGCTGGAGGAGGATGGTAAATACAACTCATATAATAACAGGACGGAACCAACATTGTAAGTATGGAACAAAAAAGGCAAACAATACAAAACTTGGCATTTAAACTGAGCATATGCAAACAGTAACAAAACTAACTAAAACAAGATTAACATCTTAACTGTACAGTAGCGTCGATATTTGACAGATGTTCCTTGGGCAAGTTGTACCAGTATGTTATTATACGCGCCAAAATGATTACCTAAATAGGTTACTTTTGATGCTATTAGAAGTTATGTGTTTAGCATGGCGATGCCTTATCCGGCGTGCTTCTAGTGGAGTTATGAAAAACTGCGAGTTAAGGCATGAACGGTTATTTTTCAGCAAATACTCGAGTTTTAGTCTCAGATTTATAAGCTGTAGTTCTGATGTTGGAATGTTATTATTTAGCATTAAAGTTGAGGGAGAATTAGTTGAACGCTATCTGGAGAAAATGAATCTTGCTGCTTTTCATCAATATAAGCCATATTTGAAGACATCATCATCACCATCATCATCATCTTCATCATCATCATCATCATCATCATAACCCCCCGTAGGCTCACTATGAGGAAACTAATATGAAGGCGAAAATGCAGAAAGACAGAAAGTTGACCTAGTTGTTGCTGCAGCCACACCTCGGGCTGAAACAATGGCTGAAGCTACGTGACATTTTACTTCTCCAAGGGTAGGCTGAGATCAAAAGGGTGCTTGGTAAACTTTATCAATAGAGACAGCCAGCTGTAATCAATACGTACTAAGTGCGGCGAGAAGAATGTATCACTGTACAATTGCGACAGCGCTCGCCCCGTACGATTGCGAAAATTTGGAACGCTGTTTATGGTTGTTTCGAGTAAGCTTATTTCGTACAAAGCATTGCTCAGAGAACCAGAGCATTTTCAGCCTTTATATCTACGCATTCGTCTATGCGTCTAGCTAGCTATGTTTGAGTATTCTTGAGGACTTGGTATTTACGCTGCTATTGACCATAACCTGCCTACCAGGATGCGGATGTATGACGCACATACGAAACGCGGAAAGCTTAGATTATGCCTCATAGAGCCCTTTTGTCCTGTATCACGTGGTACAGGCGCGCATGCAACAGTTCGCCTACTGCGGCAATGAGCCGCATCTGATTTACAGTCTATGTTGACGCAGGAAGGGCGAGAACTAAAAGGAATAGACAGATAGGTGTAGGTAAAGATAAATGGCGACATAAACACAAACATTGGTAATTTACCAACAGATATTGGTAATTTATTGTAAGAGCGTTAGCAAAAACATCAGTATACAAACCAGTTTGGTGTCGCACGTAGACTGAGGAGTGCCATAAACCCACGCCTGAGTACGCATTTGACCGGCTTTGAGCTACGTTAGGTCGGTTGAAACAATTCAAACCATATCTACGGAGTGAATGATGATGAGTGAGCTGAAACGTCTGTTTGTATGTCCGCCCGCCCATCTGTTCATTCGTCCATCCGTTCATCTGTCTGCCTGTCCATGCATCTGTCTGTCCGTCTGTTCGCTCCTATGACCCTAGAGCATGCATCTGATAGACGGATGAACGAACGAACCCTTCGCCCCATTCATCATTTACTCCGTCTATCTGTGTGAACTTCTTACTAACGCCATCTAGTAATTTCAAATATAGTTATATGCGAACCACTGAGGTTCATCGACGTAAGCACAAAAATAAACAGCTTACTGTTTATGGTATTAGTAATTCCCATGTTGTTGTCGGCCTTGTAAGCAACTGCAAACAGCTGGTAAACAGCTGTCAACGCATCAGATAGACGGATGGACGGATGAACCCATCGCTCCATTCATCATTCACTCCGTCTATCTGCTATGAATTTCTTACTAACGCTCTCTTGTAATTTCAAATATAGTTATACACCAACCACTAAAATTCATCGACGTAAGCAAAACAAAACCGCTTACCGTTTTTCGTATTCGTATTACCCAATGTTGTCGCCATTTTTACGCAACTGTAAACAGCTGGTAAACAGCTGTCAACGCATCAGATAGACGGATGGACGGATGAACCCATTGCCCCATTCATCATCCTTTCTGTCTATCTGCTGTGAATTTCTTGCTCACGTAATCTAGTGATATTAATTCTAAGGACATACAGACAACGCCTTCTAGTCAGCAACTCTTAAAACTAACTAAAAATAGCTACTACACCATAAACCAGAGAGCGAGCCACACCCTAGGGAGCTTCTCCCTCAAAGTGCGTGCCTCTCTACGAACTGAGTGGTGATGAGTAAGAAAGCTAAGTAGGCCCTAGGGAGCATAGACACTAAAATGAACATCCATAGATTACACCCGACGAATGGAAAGAATGATTATGAAAGTCCCAGCATAAATCAAATTAATGAATTTGGCTAGGCAAGTATTTTACCACAGAGCCACGCTGGATCTATAAACTAATTCGGGAAGATACTCTATGCACGTGTAATGTTGCGTGAACGTTTATGTCGGTTGCAGTTCTGGCCATTGAATTTCATACACAAGACATATTTACTTGTATAATACAACCGTAAAGGGGGGTAATTTAAAATATAATTATATGCGAAGTTAATCGACGTAAGCACAACATAACAGCTTACTGTTTCTTGTATTCGTAATACCCACGTTGTTATCGGTATTGTTAAGCAACAGCTGGTTATAAAAATCCATGTGACTGCTCAACGCTTGTCGGTACGCACTAAATTTTCAGATATATTTAGCACAATTATGTAGCATCTCACTCAACATAAAAAAAATCTCACCATGACCACCGTCCTCCGCATGCTTCGCAAAACATCTATTTCCATGGTATGCGGTAGCTGCAGAACACATTCATTGAGATCAGTTGAGAGCTCGTATCAGAATTTTTCTATAATGGGCTATTCAGGGTAATGAATGTATTATATGTGCCAAGAAGATAAAATCAAGATGAAATAAAACTCAATGAACTGTCGAATATTATTTGCTAACAAATGACCCCCTTTGTCCACTTAAGGCGATTTAATTTGTTCAATGCTGAAAGTTATGGCAATCATGTAGCTTTGTTCTCCGAGACATTTGGAAACTGCCAAGGACTGATCATAATGCAGCCGTTGTATTGCTTCCTTTGGAAACAATCCTATTTCAACAACCTGAAATATAAGTAGGGTTTTCTAGCAATAAATTTTTGGACTCTCTTTAAAGCGTTTGTGGAAGCTTCACACTTCGGGGCTGAAACACGCTCGATTGCTTCGTTTGTGAAATTTTGAACTACTTGATACATAATTCTAATGAATGGTTCATACAACGCAAGAGCGTGTTCTAGCTACGCAATATGCAATTATATTTTGTGTTCGTCGACACGTTATTTCCGCCTCGGAATCGCCGTTCTTAGCACCAGAGGCCGTCGCGGTCGCTATAACTGCACGTTTCACTGGACACATTTGCACAGCTGCTGCGGTACCTGCGTGAGTCATTAGCATTACTTGACGGTTAGGCAGTGCGTTGCTACGGAACACCAAACTGCAGCGGCATGCGTGAGATAACGCACTCACGTCCAAAGTATAAGCCTGCCAAAGGGTACTGCATCCATTACTCATGAGTGGCGAGGCAACGAGTTTTATTCGCGGCTTTGGCGTCTTTTGTGGATCAGAGCTGGCTGATTTTATTCTCATTGTGCGCACGTTGTGTACAACACACTAAACTGGTGAGTTTTGCCACTAAATTCACCAGATGTGAGCTCCTAAGAGCTTTTCCTGTAATAATGACTGGTTTTGTTATTGAGCTGTGCGAAGCAGTTGTGTCAAAGTTACCCTGAATGCTAATAACACATAAAAGAGCTCTTGAAAAATGAAAGCAAAAGAAATATATAGTGACGAGAAGGGTAACATATATAATGCCATGTTCCATTTCCCAAGTTTTGTTATCGTCCCGAAACACTACACGATTCTCAGCGCAAACCACGCCTGCAGTTTTCGAGAAGCTTCCGGACTGTAATAGATCATTTCGATAAGATCACGCCTACTCTGGGAACTGTACAGATTATTCTGGAACCTACGCCACCGCCAGTGATAACGCTAGAACATTCGACGGGAAGGGTATAAATGCCGACGCGCTTTACCGCTTGTCAGTAGTTGATCGACGGCCGACGCTCCGTTTGCTGCTAGCTACATGTGCAAGACTGCTACTGTAATTGAACTTTCTGTGTACCGGGCACAGGTTCACCCAAATAAACAGTTAAATCCCAACATAAAGTCTCCTGTCTTCGGCCACGTCATGACCCTGTGACATCTGGTGGAAGTGCTGCTTCGTTCATGTACCGGACGCCCCCGTTAAGCCGTCAAACCAGCCGCGGAGAAGAAAGCGACGCCAACCAGGAGCAGCGAACAAGTTGCCGACAGCAAGGGCTATTACCAGAGTACGGACTTTTAAAAGACAAGGTGCGGAAGACCAAGGTCATGACCACGACTGCAGTGACCATGACAACCGCAGCGTCCCAGCCCACGATGGTCATGCATCAACCCAGGGAACCACCAATTTTCCATGAGTTCGCGTTCGAAAGCCCGGAGTCCTTTCTAGAAACACATGACCATGTGGCCGCCCTCAACCACTGCGACCATGACGAAAAGCTCCGTCGTGTGTTCTTCTATTTGGAAGACACCGCAAGGACCTGGCTCGAAAATCGGGAGTCCACGCTCCGAACGTGGGATGTTTTCTAGAGCGCATTCCTGCAAACGTTCGTGAGCATCGCTCGCGAAGAGAGGGCCGCTGCTTTATTAGAGACCCGGGTTAAGCTACCAAATTAAACTATCGCCATTTTCAAAGAAGAAATGACCCGACGTTTCCGTCACACTGACCCAGACATGCCTGAGGAGAACAAAGTTCGTTCCCTCTTGCGAGGGGTCAAACAGGAGCTCTTCGTGGGACTGATGAGAAATCCATCAAACACCGTTCAAGAATTTGTAGCTGAAGCGACCACTATCGAAAATACCCTGGACAAGCGCAACAGACAGTATAACCGTCGCCTGACTCCAGTATGCGCCACTGCTCAAGCCAGTAACTCCAAAGACCTGCGTTAAACGATCCGAGCGATCGTGCGGGAAGAGCTGCGCAAGCTGTTGCCTTCGGCGCAGCCTCAAGTGGATTCGATTGCCGACAGTGTGAGAGAAGTTCGGTAATCGCTTCGAATTCCACAAACACCGCTGCCCGAGCCGAAAGCTATGAGCTACGCCGCTGCAGTGCGCCAAAACGCTTCTCCCCGAATTATGCAAATAACTAGAGATAACACCTAATAGGCAAGCATTTAAAGTTGAGTGGCTTGTAAACTGTCTCGTCCTCATTAAGGGAGTGGCAGGTTTGGGTCACTTTGCTCTAACTCTAGGCGATATTTCATTATACGAACACGTGAAAGGAGGATGACGCTTAACTAATGTACTGTAAAGGTGAGCTCACTGTAGAGTTGAGCTCGATATGTAAATACAGGGCAGCCATGCGCAAGCAGAAAGTACGCCATGCTGTGTGAGTCGTATATCAGAAGACATTACACGTTGATGACACAACGACTTTAGTATACCGATAGTGTCTTAGTCTCTGTTAAATAGTGCTTCTATCGAAAACGTGTAGGGGATTTCATTTCAATACGTAACCACGATACTATAACCTAATCGAAAGAAACTGTACTTTAATCAAACCTTCACTTTCGACGTAGGTACAGTAAACAGTCCTTATGGTTACGGTTTGCATATACCTTCTCGTGAGTCATTCGTGTGAAACGTATCCTGTCGCGTAACGGATTTTGGAAAACTTTGCAGCTTGCTGAAACTGTTGCCTCGATATTGTTTATGTTTTCAAATATAACACGGGAAAATAGACAGACAGACGATGAACTTTGTTCAGGACATACGGTTCGACTCCAAGAACATCCTCACCGGTGGGGAGCCACCATGTGCTGCTCCCCTGTCGAGAAAAGCAGATTTAGTCTTATGTTGCCTTATCATTTTATTGTGCAAACCAGAACATTTCAACTCCCTATTGTATTCTAAAGAGGTCACCGTGTAATTTTATTCTCCTACACGTCATGTTTGCTTCCAAGTTTCTCATGCCTAATTTTAAAGCTTTCTTTCAGTAACATTGGCTACTTCACTCACCAACCTCTGCTCTGTGGGAGATGTCGCGACCGAACGACCTTGGTCTAAGTTGCGCCTGTTTACGACATCCTCCTACGAGCAATCGTTAGTATGCACACTTTTTCCAACAGCACGTTCGACCACTTCTCCTTTTGACACCGGAAGGAGGATAGAAAGAAGTGGTAGGCAGCATGGTTTCATTTGCAACGTTCTATTACTTGGGTTTCCGGAGTAATTCCACTTTGTCTACCACCGAGTCACACGAGACAGGAGTGTATTACGTGAAGATTAGCCGGCGTTTGTCTCCCGTCTGCATTGTTTTATTGAAAAAAAACGGCCGCTTTTACACGGCGAAATCATCCCTTGATGCGTGCAACTTTAACAGCTCATTTGAAACTTTGCCCCTCTAATCTCATCAGCTTTAGTGCAGCTGAATGAATGTGCGCAAGTAGTATGTGCTCTATTTGTTTCGTTCACCCGCGAATGATTCTTCCATAAAAAAAAAAGAACCAATTGAATTTATTCTTTAAGGTTACTACGAAGAAAGAAAAAACATTGCCGTTGTTTACAACCGTATTTTCGCTCCTTTTGTTTTGAGCCTAGAAGAAAACTAATTTTAGAAGATGGGTGTTTCTCAAAAAAAAAAAACGCCTATCTCAGATGTCAATACGTTTGAAATGAGAAGCCAATTTTGCGGTATATGTTTACCAGATGAAAGTTTAGGTGGAATTTGATTGGAATGAGCAGTCGTTGAAATATCGCGACGCTAATTTAAGGGCTGAATGTTTTCTTTCACATAAATCATAACACCTTCACAAAGATAGTATCACTGCAGTCGATACACTGTTTCTTAACTTTGAAAAAACCTTTAAAAAGCCGCCTCATTCTTGTCTCGTACCAGAAGTCTTGAGTATATGCCTTCACCGGCATGTTTTCGACTCGTTGAAAGCATTGCTAACAAACAGCAAACAAATTGTGCATGGTAATAACATTTTCTATGACCTTTCCCCAGTCTTTCATAGCGTGCCGCAGGATACCGTCCTCGGGCATACCTTATTCTTTATATATATCAACGCCGTAACATTTTCATGACCCCATCTTCCTTAAAACTATTCGCTTCTGTCACCGTTGCCTGACCTAGACATGAATGCATGTGCCGTCTGAAACTCCCACCAAAGTAATCATATTTAAAGTCTGAAGTCTGTCCAGAACAGAGCAGCCAGATTTGTTGCTTCAGATTTCTTCCCTTACGACAGCATATCCACCCTGAAGACCAGTTAAAGCTTCCTACCCTCGCTCATCATCGTCTCATTGCACGGCTCTGTCTATTCAACATTTTTTTTTCATTCAGCCACACATGACAACCAGCTCATCCGACCAGTCCATCGAGGACACCGCGCAAGTCATTCAATTGCTGTGATTGCGCAATGTAGTCACATCACATCATTTCAACATTCTTCCTTCTTGCGCGTCATCCGAGACAGGAATGGCCTCCGGAAGAGGCGGCAGTCATCGGCAATTCTGCGCGCTCAAGATTGCCATTCAAGAAGCTGACTCAGCTGTATCTTAAAGATTACTTTTGGCACTGCCTTTTTTATGTCACCCAGCCATCATGTTAGTTTCTCTACGGAACCTTTGAGGAAATAATAATTAAAAAGTAAATCAGTAAAGCATGTTCTCTGTACAAAATAAATAAAATGGTTTTGTCTACTCCCCTTCTTAATTCAGTGACATTTTTTATTTGATCAAAAAAGTTTTCGCGAATGGAGAAACTCACTCAATCTTTTCTATTCCATGTGTGAACGAAAGGTAAATTGAAAAATCGAAATTGAAATTCAAATTTAATCTCGCAACAACGACATTTTACGAACAGGGCAGGTAAAAGCTGTGAGAACAGCTTGAGTGGCCCTGACCACCTAGTACACAAGGCAGCACAGAAGACGTGCAGCTAAGGACAACCAACAAAAGTGTTTCGAAATGTGCAAAACATTGAACAATGAACGAATACAATATAGAAATGAAAAAATGTAGTCATCCGGTCACATCATTATATAAACACTAATGGCAGCTGTTTCGGTATTATGCTAGATATGTCAATGTTATGTTTCATAATTAGGCAGTTTAGAAGTGTAGGTGGTTGAAACTTTACTAGCGTAGCGAGGTGAGTTGGGAACTGCACTGCTTTAAAATTGATTTGAACTCTTGATATTTCTTCATCATTTTATATACGTGTCAATTTCTTAAACGAAAGAGTGGTACCTCTTCACAGAACAAGGGCACTCTTCTCTAGTCGTCTGTAGAGGTCTATGGCTACATTTTTGATAAGTTCACTTTGAATACTCATAGACAATTTTAAATAGTTTGGCAAATTGTTGGAGAAATTTGAGGGTTTATTTTGTATCAGAAGGAGTTTTGTCGCAGTGTGACCTGCCGAAGTATTCTAAAATGTGATTCTTCTGGGCCGCCCACGTGCGTGATCCCCAGGCATGACATGTTTGCCTAAGAAGCTGTTCGAACGCCGTATATTAGTAGTACCAGCTTAGTGGCCGTGTGGCTGTGAAAAAACAATATGTTCATTTAAGCTTCATACGCCTTTTGTAGTTGTGTAGTGAAGGTACTTGGTTTATACGTACGTCGATTAAGTAGATGACATACAATTTCAATCAAAACTGTCGCAAGAAAACGGTATGGTGGTAGTGATGGAGGGGGTGAAAGCGTTAAACATCGTTGTTAAGGCGTCGGGGATGGCGATAATGAACGATGATGGCGAAAATGTATAATTACAGCCGCTGTCAAAAAGCCACGTGAATGTTCATGATGGTTATGATGACATATATATTGATGTCTTCAACTGATGATGCAGGTGTTTGTTGTGGTATGTAGTGATGATAAAGACTACGTTGAAACAAAGTTTCAGGCCGGCGGACTACTTCATCTATAAAGAAGAAGGGTAATGAACGTTAATTATGTGGCGTTCCTGGCTTCCACATATGTGGACATCTCTTTTATTGCTGAACTGCCGCTACACTTCTCCGGCTTTTGCTTCATTCCCGCTTCCTTAGTAGTGTAATTGCACATACGAGAAAAATACTTGCTTAACAACGTTCACTGTGGGAATGTGGTATACAGAACCTTCTTTTGCGCTTCCTATGGGGTTCTTTAAAGTCACACCGCTTGTTGGCGCTTTTTTGTGATAATTACTTGCATGTTAGCATGGCAGCATTCGACAACTTTAGATAAGATGATTAAGTTTCTTATCCAGTGCTTAATCTTAAATAAAAATGCTAATAAAAACTAAAATCACCAGTGATCATTCGCTAATCAATAATGCGTCGTATTATGAATGAGTCTAGCTAATTTTGGTGGATGTATTGACTTCCCAGTACGGGCTGCTCAGTGTGAAAAAGAGCGGGAAAAATTCAGTCGGGTTCACGCTAGTAGTTCCATGCATGAAGGTAGAGCGGAATTAAGTCGTATTTGCTCTCTTTGCTTAGGTTTGTCTTTTTTACTTCATAAATTTCATTTTTTGTTTGTTCACGTCGTCTTTTTCTTCTACCTTTTTTGTATTTTTTTGTCTCTCTCCCTTAGCTTCTATCTGTTTTATTTTTTGTGAATTCTTTGTTTATTTCTCTGTTACTGTGCCTTTTTTAACACCTTTCCATGTTTGTTTCTGTTTCCTTATCCTCCTTCCTGCGCAATTATCTCGCAATCCTTCTTTATATCGTTTCTACACTCTCTCTCGATTTTTTCTGCTTATTTCTTCCTTTCTTTATTTCTCTTTATTTTATTATTTTTGGTGTTTTTTGCTTTTCTTTACCGTTTCGTGCCTGTTTTTTTATCTGTGTTTTGTTTCCTTTTATGTCTTTCTTTAACAGGTGATAAACAGGGACGTTGGCTGGAGCCGATGTTGCGACATGTGCAGGTAACTGTCTTCCTCAAGGCTTCAAATATTTAGAGTTGAAGAAAACAAGTCCATTTGTCGAAATATCAGCTGCAGTACGCATTCCCCAACTTTTCCTCGCAAGCTTTCACCTTCCCCTTCCTACCCTTTCATGTCTTTCTATCCGTCTGAATCTTCATTTACGGAGTATTTTCTTTTTAATTATTCTTCCTTCCATGACTTTCTTTTGCTCTATTGTCTTCTTTCTTCTTTCCTTTTCGCATCTCTTTTGCGCGCTATTTCACCGAGCAGTTTTTGTCTAGCGTTCGCACTTTCTTTTGTTGTGCTGTAGCGTGGATTGCCGAATTACTTAAGCGCGCACCTACCTGTACAGTTCTGCACGACATTGTATACGATGGCAATAGTTACTCATTTATCGAATGAACCATGATTTCGAGAGCCTTCACTCAAATTCCTGAGTAACAGTTTTTTCAGGATCATCTTATTTTCAGCGCATTACAATAACCAAATAATTTGCAATCGTTTGAACCACTGTGAAAAACATAAGAAATAAAAAACACCAGCTCTTGCATAAGACCTTTGAACAGAATATACAGCTGATTGCTCGTTTTGTCTTCCGTTACCAGCTCATTCGTCCGTTAATGTCCTACTCAATGTCTCCGGCACCGAATCTCAGGATGTCCGCGTTACCTTGCACCGCTGACAAACGAGGACACATGCTGCTTAAGGAATGTACCACTTGACAAAGAAAATGAATCGGTACGCCTACAGGAGATGTCCAAGTTGGCTTGTTTAAATTCTATTCCCAACATCACGTAAGTAAAGATCATAAAAGTGAATGAGGTCCTAGGGCTTGTGTCGTGAGTCTTGTGAGAGC